>JAAAKL020000564.1:0-40049 GCA_010016065.2 Carybdea cf. marsupialis auct. non (Linnaeus, 1758)
GCAAAATATTATAGGAGAGCAGGGAATAATACTCAATAAAAAAATTTAGAGTATGTAAGTACAAAATAAATCACTTCAGAATAGTATGGAACATTTACTCATTTGGGCGCGAAGAGCACCTAGAAAGACCACGTTCTTCAGGTCGCCCTGTAACTGTTATTTTGGGCTAACGTAACAAAAAGATCCAAAAGTAAAACACTAGTCTGGCAATCACCGCGATTCTATATCCTAAAGCAATAAAAAAGTTGTCTCCCACCACCTGAACAATAGATGAGATGAAGTCTTAGGTAAAGATACAGGACTAACGAGAGTACGATAAGATGCTGTTAGCAATTCTAATACTGTTAGGGTTGATGTATGAAAGATTTGATACTTTATTTTAAACTCCAAGGCCACAATTACTGAGAATTTATGTTTCCAAACTTGATGTTTACAGATGTATAGTTCTAAGATGTTTATAAACTATACTTTTACTTCAGTTTTGTTCAAATCTAAACAACCAGCATGAGTGTTTTGTTGCTAAGATTATATTAATTCTTTCTTTCAGATGCTGAGAAATGCAGTTTCCTACTTGGTGTACCTACAACCGAATTCGTTAAGTGCTTGGTCAAGCCAAGAGTAAAGGTCGGTACTGAGTACGTCAACAAGGGTCAGAACGTTGCACAGGTGACGTATTCCGTTGGTGCCTTGTGCAAAGCCATGTACGAGCGTATGTTCTGGTGGATTGTTCAACGTGTCAACAAGGCATTGGATACCAAAGTAAGTTGAGCAGCAACGAATTCAACCATAGCATCAAATTGGACTTTATATATACAAAAACAGAGGTGTCACGTAGCCCCTCCTTTAAATATGATAGGTGTCAACTTTGTAGACTGGATTTCAATCAGCAGTGAGACAAGACATAATTCCTCTACAATATACGTTGAAATTAATTTCGTTTGAGTCACATGATAAAGAGACATAGTCATGCCACAAGATCGTTTCTGTGTAGTAATGTCATTCTGTAACTTAAGTGATACGATAGTCTCATTATTGCCTGTTACATTTTCCGACGGAAGATCTTGTAGCACTAAAGAAGGCCATCGAGCTACAGCCGGATTAAGAATGAAAATAAAGGCACAGAGTTATGTCCCTTATATTGCCCTTAACATGCAAGAAGAATCCAATGAAAATACTTTCCATTTTTTAATTATGGAACCAATGGATGGTGATTAAAGAAATGGGAATTCCTAACGAAGTCGCTACAACAAAATACCTTAGATATTATAACTTATGAGCAAGTTACCATTTTGATATAACGTTATCACTGACAGGAACTCCATAAAATACACACAGGAAAAAAAATCTGAAAATATGGGCAGGGCACTCGACGTATTGTTTACGTGAACTACATATGTACTTTTGTGTTTATTGGAATCACTTCTAAATTTGATATTTCTAATGTAGGAAGCTGCGTTTATTTTTTAAATCTGAAAAGTAGGCCTACCCTTCCTCACTTATTTTGAAAAGGAAAGTTGTTGAAATGGTGACAGCACACTCATTACAAAGAATGCTCAAAGTTGTTCATACTCATATCAATACAAGGATATAAGTGTTTTTTCATATCTTCGTTTCCTAGAGCATTTTAATTATTGTTTTAAGAGCATTTTTTAACGTCGTCACATCAATTTTGAACTTTACAGGAACGCCGATCATACTTCATTGGTGTATTGGATATCGCAGGCTTTGAGATCTTCGACTACAATACCTTTGAACAATTGTGCATCAATTTGACCAATGAGAAACTTCAGCAGTTTTTCAACCATCACATGTTTGTCCTTGAGCAGGAAGAGTACAAGAAGGAAGGAATCCATTGGGAATTTATCGATTTCGGTCTTGATTTGGAAAGTACAATTAACTTGATCGAAAAGGTCAGTTTTATCGAGTGGTTGCTGTCTGTTTGTTTCTTCTTTGTCAAGAACTTAAGGGCGCGAAAGGGAAACGTATTGGAGCACTCCGTTCTGAATTGGATATTCCTTCTCATATCGTAAAGAATAAATAACTTTTAAGATAATGATGCATTACATTCTCAACGATATTGTTAGCTTTGCTATTTTGTCTGCTTTATCTCCCATTAGTAGCAGAGTATCTCTTTCCGAAGTTGCCGAGCTCAGCTTCCAAATTAAATATCTCATTTTGTTTGTTACTATATTCAAAGCTTACTCTTTAACGGTACCTACTGTTTGCATCTCTCCTATCTCAACACCTTTTCTGCCTAACAAAATCTTGACCCTCAATCGCTGAATTTGCTCTTTAAACTTGACACTATTTTAGATTTCATGTCATAAATTATATAAAAATTACTTACGTTTACTTTCTTTGCATGTATTCTGTATCGGAAGCAACACAATTTTTGCTAACTTAAGGATTACATTTATTTGTAGCCAATGGGAGTTTTCGCAATCCTTGAAGAGGAATGCATCGTCCCCAAGGCCACTGACAAGACATTCCTTGAGAAGATGCACAAGACTCACAACGGCAAACACAAAAGTTACGGCAAGCCCTCAGTCAGCTCCAAGATCAAGGGAGATTTCTTGATTCATCACTACGCTGGCAGTGTACCATACAGTGTTGATGGTTGGTTAGAGAAGAACAAGGATCCTATTAACCAATCTGTTGCTCAGCTGTTTTCCAAAGCAACAAACACATTGGTAAACCATCTCTTCCAGGATTACAACCCAGATGGTAACTATAAGTTGAATTTATTACAACACAATAAACTGTTTACGTTTTGGCTACTGATTGTGCAGGCTGTTGGTGTTTTGTTACTCGTTTGCAAGACAGGGTTTTTAATATTTTTCCGGATAATGTAAGGTGCTGTTTGTGGGAGAGTGACGACATGAAATGAGAGTGAATTTTGAAGCTGAGAAACCTAAGTCTTTCCCTGAATCTATTCTCGTAAAGTGTGACCAAATATATGTCAAAGGAGCTGAAAATGTGTTGCCTTGGGTTTGTGAACTCTTCTTTTATAATTTCCATTAAGGAATCAGAAATGAAACGCCAAGACATACACATATCAAATCGTTTGTTATTGTGTACTGATTGTTTTCATAGAGTACTGAGGGAGTTTTTTTCACCTTCTTCACTAGTAACCGGTGGACGAAGAAAAGGCAGTGCCTTCCAGACCGTCAGCAGCAGGCACAAAGAACAGCTGAATAACTTGCTGGTTACTCTTGGCAACACCAGTCCTCACTTTGTGCGATGTATTATTCCCAACGAGAAGAAGAAGCCTGGACTCGTCGAATCACATTTGGTTCTTCACCAGCTCCGTTGTAACGGTGTGTTGGAAGGTATCCGTATTTGCCGAAAGGGATTCCCAAGCAGAATGTTGTTCCAGGACTTCAAACAGCGGTAAGTAAAAGATGATTTCGCTCTTGGTTGGCATCATATCCCTCTGAAGAAAATTACTATATTTTAATATTTTGTTCCTTAGCTACAGTTGAACGAACCTAGTTTGATTTATTCTGCCTACCGTTCCTCAGTTAAATTTTTCAAAAAATCATCTTTTGAGCATCCTAGTCTTAAGCTTTTGCAATTGTACAACGTCCGGCACGTTATTGACACATAAAATTTGTTTTACTAATTTCTAAACACCTCTAAACGTGAAATATTGCTTTATTTGCTTACAGATACAAGATTCTTGCTGCAAGTGCCATCCCATCTGGCTTCATTGATGGCCGCGTTGCAGCAGAGAAACTTGTTGGAGCGCTCCGCCTCGAAGAAAACGAATTCAGAATTGGTACAACCAAAGTCTTCTTCAGAGCTGGAATCGTTGGTGAACTTGAGGACATGCGTGACGAGAGGCTGTCCGCCATCATCTCTCAATTCCAGGCCTATTGCAAGGGTTATCTCATGAGGAAGGAATACAAGAAGATGTTGGACCAGAGGTACGATTTTTATATGTCTTAGCATTCTTACATAAACATGAATGGAACTTATTGGAGTGCGACTTATGCTCTTTGACGGCTTGGTACCCTGGCATCCAAGATGTATTATTTATTTCTATTACTTATATTTAGTTGCAGAGTAAAAAGTGTCCTTACATATTAAATGACTGCGCATTTTACGCTGCTCTTCTGAAGCATTGGCAAGCATGCGCCATAAGTTGGGGGCCATTTTGAAATTATGTAGATAATGTGCCCTGTTCCCACATTTCAATTCCAAATTTCTCTCTTACACACTTAATATCTTATTTAGATGAATAGATCTCAAAATATATCCTCATTTTAGTAAGGATCATGCGAAAACCAAGGATCAAATTTATAATTCTAAGCCAGGCCTGTGCATTGAGACATAGGATGAGTACTTATCGTATGTATCATCCTTTATAAGAAGTATCTATCTCCACACGGTATTACAAGGTTATAGTTACAGTAGAAAAGTAGAGTAGAACAGTATAAAAAACCAATTAAGATTTTTGTCTCTAATCGGGAAGTTATACTACTAACTTCATAGAAAGCAAGGTTAAAATTTTTTTAGAATTGCAGTGAGATTTTGTAGGCAATGGTAAACACAATAGGGAACTTAACGCTACGGGTACTTAAAGGTTCGTCTTGCCTCGGAAGTCAGTGATTTTATGACATATTTGTTCTAAGCAGTATCAGCCTATTTACATCATCTCTTTTGTATCGTTAGAATTGGTATTGCAGTTATCCAGAGAAACGTCCGCAAGTACTTGTACCTCAGGAATTGGCAATGGTGGAAACTGTACACCAGAGTCAAGCCTTTGCTCAAAGTTGCACAAGCAGAGGAAGAAATGCGAGAAAAGGAAGAGGAGGTAAGTCTAGCTGCAATACATTTAACAATGTTCCAGCAGAAAAAGAGCTCACGAAGATGTTGTTTCACCACTGATTTTCCGAATCCATGGCTCTTTAAAATGAAGTTCCGGGATTTTTCCTCTTTTCTACCACTGGTGCTATTCTACTTGAAATTTTTCTGCGTTCTGAAGGCTCTGTCTGCACTTAAATTATTAAGACCAATATAACATATCAGGATCAAGCCTCTCTCCACACAAACCTTTATGGGCTGTCCGAAGAAACTGTGCTACAAGTGGATCTGGTTATAACAGCTTATCTCTCCTTAGGGCGTCTTAATAGGATGCAAAGAAACCAACGATGTTAATAGGTTAAAAAAAGGACCAATCATCTTTACTTTCTCTGTCAAAAGAATGAGGACTGCAGGGGTCCTTAGTATTGTCTGTAAAAAGTAGGCGTTGTTTCTTACTGAAGTTCCCACCCGTGCGATAGTTCAACATCACTTGCCTGGAATAAAGTGTGAGGTGAAGAGGATACTTTATGAAACATTTGTATTAGATAAAATAGATATATATATATATATATATATATATATATATATATGTATATATATCGTTCTCAAGTTGTGGGATTTAATATAACGAGTTAGAAAACCTGATGGTCAAAATTTCACTAGTAGCCCTTTTGCAAACAGTCGCATATCTAGAGTAAGAGCTGCAAGCTGTACACTGTGTTCTACTTTATATATTAAAGCAGTTGTCAACATACTATTGTTCATTTTAGCTTAAAAAAGCCCAAGAGACTGCTAAGACTGAGTCTGCTGCACGCCAACAGCTTGAGGAAAAGATGGCAGAAGTGATGGAGGAGAAGAACAGACTCTTCGAAGACTACCAAAAGGTAGATTCCTGATTATTGACTTTGTCAGTAAGAGGTCGTATTACTTACGTATTAACAAAGTCATGAAACTGTCACTTGTTACTTTGGGGAACTATCGGGATCCTATTGAATTGAAAGATTGGGAGAATATGTCTGTAGATATATGCCGTTATCTGTACTCGGCGTCTTATTATATTTCGTGCTTAATTCAAGCGTCAATTATCTGAAATAGATGAACCTTTTACGTTAACATACAAAAGTTTAAGAAAGTAATAAATATTTGCTGAGAAAACTAGCGAATAGTATCAAATGACGTAGGCTTGTACATATGATGTTCTATATGGTATGTTTGTTTAGTAATAACCTGAACTGTCAAGTTAAAGGGAGCTTACTTTCTTGTTGACCGTAGTCAAAGAAAAATCTATATAAATGCTAAGGCAACCTTTTCAAGTAAAATAGTGCATTTACGTTAAAGTTGTAGTCAGATGAGCTCTATTGCTTCTAACAAAGGTAAGGTTAAGGTTTCTAAGGTCCGTTCGGCTTACTTTACGTCTATCTTTGTGATGAGTTTCTATCTTGTCTGATTATTTGATCGCGTCCTCCTTTACAATAGGAACAAGAAAGACTGGTAACAGTTGAAGACAAGCTGATGAAACTTCAGACAGACAAGGCCAAGTTTGAATCCCAGCTTAATGTAAGTGAAAGTCTAGAAACAGTTGAATATTCTCTAGGAAAGGCGTTTCTAAAATCCAGGTGTTATTTGTTCCATTATCCTCTCTTTCTACTAGATACACTACCTTATTTGAAACTAAACAACTATAGACGAAAAATATGAATGGTTAGATAAATGGTTTAACTTAAAGAAAGCTGTTAAGTGTTCCTGCATTAAGAGATTATCTATGGGAAGTATTGCTTAGTCTCAAAATTGTACGCTTAAGATGCGTGAATCTTGGATGAGAGCTCGATCGAATAACAAAACCTAGCAGCAATGTTATTGCTGAAATTTGTAGCTTCGATGCTTAGAAAACTAGTATACCGTAGGCAAGGTAGTTAAAACACCTTCCAAAACACATACGTGAAATTACAACCGTGTACACTGACCACACCTTGCTTTTAGACATGAACGTATTTCATAACCAGTGTGAACAACCAGACACTACTTATTATTCCCATTTTCACTCACTTTTTTAAAAGTTAGTATAGCCACTACTGTGCAAGATTTAGTTTTATAATACTGGGTTTATTTGGGATAACTATACAAAAACCATTTTCTACATTCACCAATGAACGCTTTGTGGGCAAGCTGCTGGAAATATCATTTGGCTTTTCTAGAACTTTCTATATCAAGTAAAATTCAACGAGCTTATTTCAATGAGATAATCACAATCCATCTGCACTTTTTCAAATTGTAGGAAGCTCTTGAGCGATTGGAAGATGAAGAATCTTCTGGAGTACAGTTGGCAGATGAGAAGAGGCATCTCCAGCAGAAACAAGAGGAACTGGAAACGAAGATCGAGGAATTCACATCAAACGTTGCGAGGGTAAGTTGTTATCATTGTAACATGGGCTAGAATCAATCCTAATTGTTTCTTTTTGACTGGATCAAACTGTTAATGATGAGCCACAATTTTTCATATGGCATGGAAACCTGGTATTCTAAATACCTGGTAAGTGTGTATGTTTAAAAGTGGCTTTTAACACCTCAATAAGAAGGCCGTACCAGATTCACAATTACGATGAAGTAACGTTAGTTCAATGTTGCTTAATTCTCCTGTCGTAAACTTAAGGGCGTTTTAAATTATTAGATGTTATTCAGAAGACCAAATGGCTAAATAAAGGAGCTTAACCAAAACAAACAAACCAAAATTTTTAGAGTTTACGATGCAACTGCTAAGAACTGAAACATTTTAACAACTTTCCCCCTTCTCTTATATCTATATCCTGAGTGCTTTCAACTGTCACCTTTGTCACATTTGTGGAAAATTGTGAAATACCAACTGATACACGTAGTCATTCTGACAGTTTTCACTGTAATTCATGGAATGAAGCGTTTAGCTGACCGAATTCTTTATTACTCAGAATTTAGTACGACGAGGATTCAGTATCTGTGATAAAATTTGCAACTGTTTTCATATGAGACTTTAATTTGCCCTTCCCGTAAATAGTTGGAAACAGAGAAGGCCAACAGGGATAAGCAGATCGATGCATTGAATGAAGACATCACCAGACAGGATGAGTCCATTGCTAAACTAAACAAAGATAAGAAGGGGCTAGAAGATACCGTGCAAGAACAGATGGCTACTATCCAAGCCGAGGAAGACAAAGTCAGCCACCTGAACAAAGTTAAGGCAAAACTGGAACAGCACATATCTGATGTGAGTACTAAAAAACATTAATTACCGTTTTTTATCTCATTTTAAAGTTATAATCGTCCATTCTGTGACTTAAAATGGAGCTAGCTCGCTTTCATACATGAATAATAGGGTTAGAGCATGGAAGATAAACGTTAATACTTCCTGAAACCTCTGTTTAACCTTTTTTCCTCTTCTCCTTTATCACTTTCTTATACTGCGTTAGCTCTCCGTCCTCAATATTCATCGAATGCTTCGACCTGTTGTAGTGTCCACTGCTCCTTCACATGAAGCTATATTAATTGTCAAGCAAATGTCAATACAGAAATACAAGGAATTGCTTAAAATTATGAAGCTAGTAGACAGTTCTTTTCCTCTAATAACTTTATCAAGTATACAGTATCAAGAGTCCATTTAGTGAAGTACAAAGTATGGATTTCATTACAAGAGCGTTTCATGCACTTCCTAGTGATGATGTTTGGAGTAGCAATGTGTTGCTATACTCGGTCGTAAATATAACATTATTATTGGGATGGCCTTTAATCTTTTCAACTCTTAGATTACAATGGCCAGATTCTCCTTTAATATATCAAACTTAAAAGGAAATAAATTTGCTTAAAGTCTATTTTTGTTGTACTTGAAGCCATTTCAAAATATCAAATTTGAACTTTCCACTAATCTATTGATCCTCTAACGCTTCAGTCTGATTTTTCTTCTTTCTGTTTTATGCAGCATACTTATTGTCAAAAAGTCAATCGCCACGAGTAATAGTCATCAAACTAACTTCTTCTTCTATTTTATGCTAGACTGAGGCTTCTCTGCAAAAGGAGAAAGACCAGAAGGCAAAGGTTGAGAAGGAAAAACGCAAAGTAGAAGGAGAATTAAAGGTATGTACAACGGTTGATTCTTTTCATCTTTGTTATGAAATATACAAATCAACTTTTGCTGCAGGCTGCACTATGAAACGAGAACGTAAGAAGTTTGATTTTATACATGTCATTACCTCCCGATTTTAATACAAATCGTAATGATTGATATAGAGTATACTGGTTATACTGGTTATACTGGTCTTACAGTAGAAGAGAATACGCTTGTATAACGAAGAGTGCTATGAAAATTACCTATACTGTTATATTGAATACCAGCCTACATTGTTTCGTACTTTACTGGATTTATGTTGTTTGCAAACATGTAAAGATCAAAGGCGCATGTGAAGACGAGCATGAAGACGTGTGACAGCTTGATTCTGCATTGGACGTTCAATAGAAATAAATGAAAATGCCCGAACACGTACTCCTACACCTTTCGTATCTCACGTCAATGACAGTTATTTGCTTTCATTACAAGGACTGACAGTTCTACCTATCTCTCACTATTGGATCATTCGTACAGCAAATTGTCTAAGATTATAATAAATGACTGTTACATATAGTTTCTTCTAGTTTTAAGTTATTATGAAATATTTTATCTCATTTCCTTTGACATTTCCCTTGGAACATTTCATTTTGTAGAATACCCAAGAAACTCTCAATGAAACCGAGTCAGCCAAACGTCAAGTCGAGGATACACTCGCTAAGTAAGTTTCGTTTTGCGAACCTTTGGAAAATATCAGTTAATATCAAATTTTGTAGGCTTATCGGGAGTCTATATCGGTGTTGACGTTATGAATGGGTGGATGGGTATTAGTTATATTAAGGTGACAGAAAAACAAGGAAATGCTTTCGTCTGTAGTAACCTTAATAGCATGCTGACAATTATTTTATATATACTATAAACAGAGTTACTATAAAATTTCTATTATAAACTAGTTTCATAATACATGGCAGAAAAGTCCATTAAAGGATAAAGTTTTATCTGGTAACTTTAAATGCAAGAAATTACAAGATTTACAAAGGATTGCATTTGCTGTCTATACAAGTAGAAATAGTAGAAATTGAACTTTGAGGACCGTTCCTCACCTCTAACGCTAGTTACAATGATAGTTATGTTTTACGTCACCATGGTTTTCTTTACCTCTCCTCAACAATAAAACATCACATTTCTTTATTTCTTCAAAATTGGTACATATGACCTGATATTTTAAACACTTCCTTGTAGACGTGAGAAGACAATTTCTGAATTGAACAACAATATCGAAAATGATCAAAGACTTATCCAGCAACTGCAAAAGAAAATCCAAGAACTCCAGGTAAGTGTCAGAGTGTGTGTATTTTGTTATTATATTCATACCATCCGAAGTGTGTTAACGTAATATAGTCATTATCATTTTATCATGGTTATGATCATAATCATCATCATCATCATCACCATCATCATTCTCATCGTTATTACCATTTGCCAACAAGAGTCATGAGTCTAGTTTTCAGATAGAAAATTCGATGACATAAGTGCTCATATCTCAAATACTACTTCAGCAAGGCAGCGTGTTACTTTAGTTTAAACTTTCTATAAAAAATTTATAGATAAACATTGCATGCAGTACGCATTCACATTAGATACCCTTTTACACAGTAAGAATATACCACATGGACAAATTGGGTTTGTGAGTGTTTCTCTGCTGTTACTAACTACTAGGAGTGGTTTGTAATGCAGTTTACCTATAAAATTGAAGCAATTCCAAACGTCTTTTCCGAGTACCGTTTTCTGTCATTTTTTCATTTTCTTCATTTTTTTCATTTTTTTCATTTATAGAGACGTGTGGAAGAGCTGGAGGAAGAGCTTGAAAATGAACGCAAACTTAGACAAAAGGTTAGTTCTCACTTGACATGAATAATAATATGCTATTCCTGTTGTTATAACAGCAACGTTTTATGATGGACAAAGTCCTAAAGGAGGAATCCTATGCAGATGTTATTAGCTTTTACAAGGCAATGTATCTCGTATTAGTGGTTCGCTAATTATGAAATCACTGTACTTGAGAGTCATCGACTTAAAGAGGTTTCACAGCATGATTGATGTGGCTGGCCGTATGTTCTTGAAATGTTCTCCCTATTATGTGTTACATGAAGTCTTTGACCAGTATGTACAATTGTTTACTTCTTTGCTGCCTGCAATCTTATTCTTAGTAGCTGAGTTATGAAAATTCATGTGCTTTAGAATCCGGTTGTTACTTCAATTTGCTATAATTTGTTTAAGTTGTGAAAGATCGTTTGAACAACTTACAACTCGCTCATTTTGATTTCCGTCTAGGTTGAAAAGCAGAGAGCTGAGCTCGAGGCTGAACTAGAAAGTTTGACTGACCGTCTTGAGGAACAGGGTGGTGCTACAGCAGCTCAAATTGAACTGAACAAGAAGAGAGAACAGGAAATTGCTAAATTGCGTAGAGATATTGAAGAAAACAACCAATCACACGACCAGGCAATGTCACAGGCCCGCAACAAATTCAATGCCCAATTACAAGAGGCCAATGATGAACTCGACAATGTCAAGAAATCAAAGGCCAGGTAAGTGGATTTGGAAAGTCTCTTGCGTATGAAAACAAAATTTTTCATTCCTTGTTCGCGTAGGACATTTGTGGAGTCAGCAATGAAGTTGATTTCACTGTATATATTTGTGTACATGCGAGTGTACTACGTTAGAATATTTTGTTGTTTTGCATCGTTAACAAGAAACCGAATAAAAACGCATCAAATAAAAATATGTGGAGCTGAATTGACATGTTATAAAGGATTTGTTTTGATGATGAAAATCAAATGAATTTGCTGTCCTTGTAAATTAAGTGAGCGTGTACTAACTAAATGCTGAAAGTTGTCAGTAAATGTGCATTAAAAAACTAAAAGCTCTTTCCTACTTTCAACATAAAACATGAGAGAATAGGTCAGTGTGTTCGATATTTCGTGATGCTTGATTCGAAAAACCCAATAGGGGCTTCCACAAATGTATACGTTCTGTTTTTCTGTATTGCTAAACTCGTTCTAAGTATAATGGTATCAAAACAACCTCTTGTTTACTTTGCATTCAAGATTGGAAAAAGAAAAGACATCCATGTCTGCAGATATCGACGAACTCCAAGGACAGATTGAGACAGTTAAAAAACAAAAGGCTAACTCTGATAAACAGAACAAAGCTTTGGACGAAAAAATCAACGAATATAAAACCAAGGTAAGTCAAAGGTGATTTATGTATGCGGATTGCTTCGACAATCACTTTGCAACTACTAGCTTTAAGAATCAAGACGTTTCTATGGAAAGTATTCAAAAAGTGCTGAGCTCACCAAGTGGAAGAAAATAGTAATAGAATTTTTAAGAAGACCATTCATGAATGTGATTTAGTCACCTCAGGAAAATACCTCCTAACAGACTCACTTTCACTAACTACCCTTTCCTCCCTTTCTGAGTTTTAAAGATAAAGCAATTATGATTGTTGTCCCTTTTTACGAAATCTCAAACCATAACTGTCAAACACGTTATTTCATTCTATTCATTGGGATCACTTACTAATTCATAGAGTTCAAAGAGGCCAACATTGCATGTCAGTGCTTATAAATGTAAAGGAAGGAGGCACTGTCTTGCCCAAATTTCAGAAAAGTCGACATAAGGGGATAAATAAGTGATAAATTGGCAATACAGTTACTCATGTATTTTGAGAATGGAAAATCTAACTTTAAACTGAATTCAAAATTTCACGAATATTTCAGATCTAAATTGGATAGAACAAAGCAGTTTCCCTCTCAATTGAGATGATCTTGTAGGCTTATGTCTGTGCTAATAATAAAAGTAAATATTGCAACATGCTTTCTCAGTTGAGGAGTATTTGTAAAAAATAAACGACAATGGTCAAGATGCCGCTGAACGTTATTTATATCTACTTATGTACACTTTCTCGTAGTTGGCAACCGTAGAAAACAACTTCTCAGAACTAGAAACATCCAACTCAAGACTTCAATCGGAAGGTGGAAACCTGAACAGTCAAGTAGAGGAACTTGAACATAAGATCGGAATGTTGACCAAGACCAACAAGTCACTGGAACAGCAACTCAATGAAATGAAAGCTGCATACGAAGCTGAATTACGAGTAAGAACATTTTGAATTGTTTTATATACTTCTTATTCATTGCAGAAAAACGAATTTGTACTTTGGAAATGATGCTGACAATATTTGTCTTTTGAGTATTAGCTGCTTCATGGTAAAGAATATATCATGTAAGAACAGCCGGCTGGAAAATATTCATTGTTTAGTTACCAGGGCATGAACCAGGGAGGGGGCATAACATTTTCTTTGATTACCAACCAGGAGTTCAATATATAGGCCTAAGGAGAGTGGATGTCATAGAATTCTTGAAAGCTAGCAATTAGGGCACCACAAGAAGATGACAGATAAAATTTTGATGTTAACAGGTGCTTTCAGAGTTTACAAACTTAATAAACTAAAATGCGTTTAAAAATCCAAGGTCTTTTCGATGACATGTGCATTCTATGGAACAAATCCATGCTACAGAATATATACATGATACTCAATACAAGCTTCACATATTACTAGTTCAGGGCAGTGGGCATAGAAAGGACAAAAAATTGCTAACAAAAATCTGTTCTCTGACTACATTTAACTTGCAGTTTTATTTTAAATGACTGAGGTTTTTTAACATTTTAATTAAGTTCCGAAGGATTTCAGAGGCAACTGTGTATTACTAGATTGAACAATCTGTTTTGCCTTAGGATTAAAGTCGAATACTTGTCTTTTGTTGTCATCGAACACTACTAGAGCCTATGTATTTTTTACTTTAGGGTAAGCAAGATGCACAACACAAACTGCAACAAGCTACTAGTGATTTGGAACAGCTCAACGAACAATTTGAAGAAGAGCAAGACAGCAAGAATCAGCTTCAAGCTAAACTTTCACGAGCTGCTGGAGAAGCCCAACAATGGAAGAGCAAATATGAAATGGAAGGTGCCAGCCGAGTTGACGAGCTGGAGGATGCCAAGTAAGTCAGATTAAAATTTGATAAGTTCGGAGTACAATAAGTAATGCGAAGGTCTTAAGTCTGCAAAGCTTCTGATACAATTCCGTGGATGAGCATTGATGCGCTTTTATTTCTTAAGAAACGGGTTTTCAAGCACTTGCATTCTAAGATCAGTAAATTGATGGCCGAATCTTAGTACTCTACAATGATGAGCATCATCTATTAATTTATAGCTTAATAGTGAAGGTAAATCTCCTTCTAATTTAATTGTAACTAGGACTTTGATTGTTCTTTCAACATCTGTGAAAAATACACTATCATGTCTCTCGTCAAAATTTTTGAGATACCAATCAAAGTCAAGATTATACCCTGTTAATTTTTCTTCATTAGGAAGAAGCTCACTGCCAAGGTCACCGAGATGGAGGAGGCTCTTGCTGCAGCTGAGACAAAGGCAGCCAGCATTGAGAAGGCTAAGAACCGAATGAACGGTGAGCTGGAAGACTTGATGATTGACCTGGAGAAGGCACAATCTCAGGCCTCTGCTCTTGAGAAGAAGCAAAAGAAGGTCGACCAACAGATCAACGAATGGAAGAACAAATGCGATGAAGTTCAGATGGAATTGGACAGCTCACAGAGAGAATCCCGCCAATATTCAACTGAGGTAAGAAAGGAGAGAACTGTTCATTGTGTACAATATCCCTCATTCTGTGCGCAATATTTTCTTTTTAAGACTACACGCGAAAATTGATTATTACGAGTTTTTCAACTGATGTAATAATTATTCTTATCAAATACTGTTCAATATCTGCTGTACCAATCATTTTTACCTTTTGATAGGAATGGATACACTTCCTATGGCTCTTCTGTTTAATACGCTATATCAATTTTCGTATTTTGAAAAACATTTTGATAAACTCTTTGTATCAGTTGAATCTTATGCGTGAAAAAATTGATTCCGTTTATGGTCTGCGCATCCAGTTTGCATTTATGAGTTTGCATCAGATGACTTACTTTTCATAGCTTATTATGGAGATAAGTATTACCCTTTATTGCTTTTTCTCTTTTATTCTGATTCTGATTGTGATCCCTGCCCTAATTTTTCAGCTTCTCAAACTGCGCACGTCGCACGAAGAAGTCATCGACCAGGTAGCTGCCTTGAAGAAGGAAAAGAAAGTGATCGAAGGTAAACTTTTATGAATTTAGATAATGAATTGATTTCCAATATACTCTTTTTATTTGTGATAGAAAGCTCTAAATTGTACATCATTTAGCACTGTCACAAATGCTCTTCTCTCCTAATTTCTTGCCACATACACGTCTCTGTGCCGTCTGTTGCTGAAAGTAAACTGTCCCATGTCTACAGGTTTCTTACAAAATTATAATATTTTCGTATATAGACAATCTCCGTTCAGCAACTGAGCAGCTCAGTGATGGAGGCAAAAACTCTCTGGAGCTCGAGAAGATGAGGAGGAAGATGGAACTTGAGAAGGAAGAACTTCAAGTTGCTCTGGAAGAAGCTGAAGGTGCTTTGGAACAAGAAGAGGGCAAGGTATTGAAGACCCAACTCGAGTTGACTCAGATGAAACAAGAATTTGAGAGAAAGATGGCCGAGAGGGATGAAGAGCTTGAAAATGTTCGCAAGAACTACCAGAGACAGGTTGACAGCTTGCAGTCCACTGTTGATTCCGAGTCCCGCTCAAAGGTTGAGCAAGCCAGGGCAAGGAAGAAGCAAGAAGGAGACATCACAGAATTGGAATCACAGTTGGAGACTGCAAACAGGATCAATGCAGACCAACAGAAGTCCGTCAAGAAACTTCAACAACAGCTCAAGGTATATTTAATCTCACTATAATTAACGAATTAATTGTATTCTTGTTTTAAAAAATAACATTTTAATGTGTCATCATCCAAAATGATATTTTTATTTTAATGGTGCCTTAAGCACGTTTTACGTTAATAACACTTACTAACCTTCAACTGAAAATAACAAAATGTGAAAATAATAGACTACTTGTAAGTATTTAAGCATGCAAGTGTGGAAGCTGATGTGTGCATTTTTGTTTACCATAACCTTTTGCTAATGTTGGCTACGGTTGGCTATTTACTCTCGTATTAAGGACATTATTTGATGCAAAGCTAATGTTAGGTAGCGCGTTAATGCTTATTACCTTCTTCAGATTATTTCCATTGTGAAAGTTTTAAAGGACTTGATTAGGGGCGAATGTAGCAAACGTACTAATTTCTCTACATTGTTCTTGTCTTTGTTTCAGGAATTGCAAGCCATGTTGGAAGACGAACAACGTGCAAGAGACGAAGGTCGTGACCTTACCTCCAGATCAGAGAAGCGTGCCAATGACCTTGCTGCTGAGCTTGATGAGCTGAAGATGGCTCTTGAACAGGTATGTACCTTACGCGCATTTATCACGGCTCTCTCTAACATCTTAAGGGGGTCTTCGAATTGTATCACCTCTGTTAGTTTGTGGATCGTGTGGCTAAGTGGTCTAGAAGCTTGCTTTTGAAAGCGCTGGAAAGCTTTGACAGCTTCTCTTTACCATATGCACGGGACATGCCAGTGCATCGATAGAAAATTCGTAAGAAGGAATCTAGAGAATCCCGCCGGGTGGGTTACACTTGTGTTTGGATATGCTAGCCTTGTCACATACATGTCATGCTGAATACGCTTGAAGAACACGTGAAGGGTACTAGTGACTGGTCTAATTGGGTTATGGAAAAGTTTAGCTCTCAGACGTCTATGTCGACCGGAGCATCCATCAGTGGAATTGGTATCGACCTCCACTCCACTGATGGATTATTGTTCCTTTTTCTACTGTCGTAGTAATGACAACGGTTCCCAGCTTTTAAAAAACTTATTTGGATAAAAGGTGATAAGAAAGTTTTGGAAAACGGATTTTTCTTAAAGGGCTGTGGAAACGAGTCACCAAAGAGAACGAATGTTGTATTTTTAGTGGGATTATTGTTTGTTTCTTCCAGTCCAAAGAAATGGTATTGTCGCTGTTTTGCTCTTGACGCATAAGAACCGCCTAGAATATGTGGGGGATGAGAGGTGGGGGGTTGTGCATGTACACATGATCCCTAAAGATGCCCTTCCGTCCAAAGATTTACTACTGAAAACGGAAAAGACTTGCAAATTCTTATCGTAGGGTTAAACTTACAGAGTGGGTAGCGTTTTTATTTTGGATTCATGAGCCAGTCATGGTTTTTTGCATGGTGGTCGTGTCTTTGGTTTATGGTCTGTCAGAGCTGTGACTTCTGTTGTCCTGTATCATGACCACTGTGATGTGCCTTTATAAGACCATCTCCTGTCCGTATATTCCGTATACTATTACTAGCTAGCAGATTTAGTTTCATGCTAGTATGAAAGAAAAAGGAACAAAATAACTCTATAAACCCCCTTCCTCCTCCTGAAGTAATCCATCAATCAAGCAGTCAGGAAATGAATTTAGTTTTTTTAATTACTTTCTTATTCTGGAGTTAATAAATTTTATGTTTGCTGTGTTCCTTTAAAAGGCTGAGAGAGCAAGAAAACTGGCTGAGAACGAGCGTGGTGAGAATGCTGACCGCGTTAGTGAACTCCAGGCAATGAATGGTGCACTCCAGAATGCCAAGAGAAAGGTTGAAGGAGAATTCCACAGCATGCAAGAGGAGATCGAAGAACTTGAGAACGAGGCTAAAGCTAATGAGGAGAAGGCTAACCGAGCCTTGGCTGAGGTACGAGGCTTTCACATTCCAAATTATCTAGTAATATAACATCCTTTAGTTTACAGACATTGGCACCTGTTGCTATTTTTATTTCTGGTACGTTAACTTACCAGCACAAATAACTCAATTGTTTATATCTGTCGTAAATTTTATGGGACACAATCATCTTAATTGTATTTTAGATATGCAGCCTAAAAATTGTAAATGACAGTTTAAAACGGCAGAAAAATAGCACAGACATATGAAGTACTGACAAAGTTTCCCCCCTTATTCGTAGAATACACTAGGAAAACTCCACTTTACTGACTTCCTCAAATCCCTCCTTTTCTAGATTGCCCGAGTTCAAAGCGAGGCTGCTAATGCTCTCGAGGCTGCTAACTCTTCCGAGAAGGCGAGAACTACACTCGAAAGGCAGCTACGTGAATTGCAGGGTCGCCTTGAGGAGGCTGAAGCATCTGGTGGCAAGCAACTGAAGAACCAAGTTAGAAAACTGGAACAGAGAGTGCGTGATCTTGAAGCATCTCTCGACGATGAAGGCAGAAAGAGTAGTGACTTGCTTAAGGCTAACCGCAAAGCCGATAAGAAATACAAAGATATCGTCTTCCAAATGGAAGAGGATCGTAAAGCGGCTGAGCGCGCCCAAGATCAAGTCGAGAAAATGGCACAGAAATTGAAGAAACTGAAAGCAACATCAGAGGAAGCAGTAAGTTGAATCTTGAGTGAACGTAGCTAACCCTCTTGTACAACAATACAGTCGTATTTAAAAAGATATCAGAGTGGTAGTGAAAGTGTCGTCACCGGGATGTGGCCACCGAGACGTACCATCGGGATGTACCCACTATCGTGGTGATGACATTTTTACTTTTCTCTGATATTTCTTCAAATTGACACTTTCGAATTCTCTTTCTTCGATAATACAGTCTTGTTATATTAGTGTCTTAGTTTGCCTTAAGATCATGCACCTTATTTTTATATTTTGCTGATCGTGTTATTAGCTAGATTCAGATAGGTTGCGGAGGAATTACAAGTGTATCTTTCATATCTATACAATGCTAGGAACTCAAGTGCTATTGCTCGATGTAATCACGTGACTCTTTCCTACAGCCTCTAAGGTGGTAAACAGATCAGTTGTCTTGATTACTCACTTTTTCAACATTGCTTAACTTAAACTTTTTCTTAAACATTAGGAAGCACAAGCTGCAGCCAACCTATCAAAATTCAAGAAGGCTCAAGCCGAACTAGAAGATGCCGAAGAACGTGCCGAAGCTGCTGAACAAGCACTTGCCAAAGCTCGTGCCCGGGCTCGCACGACTGGAGGTGGAGCAGCAACTGGATTAAGAGCAGTAAGTCACAAAAATTAATGAATTGCATAAGAAATAAAACTAGCAGAACGAAGCATCATCATTTCATCACTTCAAACGCATACTATTCTAGTTAAGTGCCTTGGATATTAAACAGAAAATTTGTAGCACTGACACACAATGATGTGCATCAATAGTTAAGAGGCAATATTTGTACTTGCTGTTATCGATATAAATCTATTTTTTTACCGTTTTATTGTTAAGAAATATAACGCCAGCTGAATGGAACAAGTAGATCAGAAAGATTCCATAGTCCCGTGTTACAGAGTAATGTAAGATAAATTCTTTTCTAGTAATGTAACCTGGTCGTACATCATAATTAACTTTGCCTTAGCTCTCTGTAATGCTTACGTTCATTATGCTAAAAGCAGTTAATGAGCATCGTACGAAATGCATAGCATAATACATGTCATACCTAATGCTTTTTGGTGATAGTCACTCGGAACTGTTAAAATTTAGTGTTCAACATGTGAAGCAATCAAAATAGTACGCACAATTTGGTGATATTACATCGTTGAATATTAGATGATGATACGAGGTTTATATTCCTAAAGGCAATAACATATCAAAGTGTTGCTGTATATAATAGCTCATGCAAATAGTGAAATATCACTCTATTGACATATTAATAGTAGTAATTTTGTATCGTAGACAGAAACTTTTAAATCTCTGAAGGATAGTTTTTACCTACACAGTTATTTTTCAATGGTTGCACTATTACTAACCACTTTTTATTAGGTTATACTTTATTGCATGATAGAGCTAATAAACTAACCACTCTATAAAATAAATTATAGCTACTGTTATACTACAAATATTCTTCTCAAGAATCTGCTGCTACTACTAACATTTTCACTATTCAAACTCACTCTTTCATCTTCAATACGAATAATAGCACTTGCATTGATTGAACTAACCCCTCACTCCTGAGAAATATCCGTGCAGTAGTATCACAACATGAACTCACCGCATTTTTTGCACTGGTACTGATTTTTTCTCCATAGTACTCATCCCGTTTTGGAAGCAGAACCAGGTCGCCCATTTCACCTGCCACGCCCAACGACACCTCAGCAGCAGATGAGGACGATTAAGGACCTTGTGCCCATCATACCTTGGAGTCTTTAATGGTGCATTTTTCATGATCATATTTCACTTCATTTGATTTCATTGTGCATGCAATCATTGACAACTCATTGCATTTTGAAAACGATAACGTTGTTAATAAATCGGAATGAAGAAATGAAGCAAAAGTTGTGCAAATGAATAACTTAATCGCTTGCTTGTAATGTTATTGATAAGAAGCAAACGCATTACCCTTGTCAACAAAAAAGGGAACACATTAAACCACAAACTACGCACCACATATGTGATGGGTGCATTGTATTACAGTGCGATCTCTCATCGTACCTCATTGTATTACAGTGCCTGTTTTTTGGTTATAAGTTGGTATCAACTTACCTACGCAATTTGGCATTTCGATACGTTAAGCAAACAAATGAACTGAAAACAACCCAAAATTGTTTCTGTTCGGTGATTTCTGTGTTTGAATCAAAACAAGGGCAACTACATAGGAAACCTACTGGACGTGCACTGTCAGTCAAAATTTATAAGGCGGAAAATAGCAAATGCAATTCTGAAACAAACTGCTTCATTCCTTTTGCCCATACCATTACTTATCAACAGTATCATTTTGCAACCAGTATGTATATATTACTACAATGTCAATCCATTGTTACATTATGGACAACTAAACCATTTGCACACCGGCATTAAACCCTTGTATTTTGCCTCATGCTAACACTTGTGTCAATTGTCCGTAATAACAGGTATCGATGTTGCTGACAAAGAGACTGTTTGTGTTTTTTGTATGCAATGGATATTTTTAATCTTTATTCAAATATAAAGAAAAGAGGGAGCATGATTTCATTTTGTAGTGAAATCTGCTTTTTAAAGAACAATTTTAAGTTAAAGTGTTTAAATACGTATGATATATCGAGAGCGATGTATATCGATGTAATAAAAAAGCCTGAAATGCAAGATAGTTTAAATAAAAGGAAAATATCTATCTAGGTTGTAAGTACTTCGGTTGTTGCCAGCGGAACAAAATAACAGCACATTCACTATCCAGTGGTGTAGCAAGGTTGGATCGGGTATTTGAAGCGAATTGTCTTGAGATCCATTCGCAGTTGCTGGTTAGTAGATGTTAAAGATTAGGGTAGAAGTAGGCACATCAAGAGAGAACTGAGCTCCAATGATGTAATTCCTTGTGTTGAATTATCATGGCCATCGTAGCGCTTCCTGATGAATCAATAAAAGTTGCGTCTAGTCCTTCTTTGCATTAGTAATGAGAGAATATTCCTAAGTGTTTGTATCATGATGGTTACAGCATCTATTTTGCAAATTATAGTCATTTTCTGGTTAAAAGGAAGGTGATTATCCATGCCTCCTGACAGCAGTCAGGTTAATCATAACAAGGTGATGTAAGGCCTAATTTAAGATACTGTCTTGATGCAAGGACAGCTGTATCATAAAGAAGAAAAGTAAAGCAATAACGAGCTATAACCTTAGAGTTTAGATATTGGTTTTCCACTAATAAGATCAAGAGTAGTCGTATGTGTTTATAAGATATACAACAGCATATTGTAGTCTTTTACCTGCCTTTAGACATATAGTAATGATTTTTATTTTCTTTCGCCTTTCAGTCTAGAGCACCAAGTGGTGCAAGGACACCAAGGTCCAGAGCGCCCCCAGCTGACGAAGATTAAATTCATCATTAGTCATCAACGCCCCTGATAAAGTTGAAACTGGAAGTGTACCCAACTTAAAAGACTAACCAATTCTTACATAGGTGGATGCTTCTGTCATTGTTTTAGTACTTGCTTGTCCCTTTGTTATCGTTCTGGTCATGGTTTCTTAGTTGCAGTTGAGCTCGTAGCTTCAGTGCTGTCAAATGTGGATGCATTGGCCGTGGAATCACTTAGATGCTTTATTCTTGAATTCTTAGGAACATCGAACTATTGTATGAAATAGGTACTTTCAGTTGTAACCAAAACAGACCATGGGGGTGAATGTATAAAGTTCCGCTTTTTTTATCGTAATTTCCCCTCTTTTGATGTAATATCCAAAAATATTTTGTCACCCAAACGCCTTTTCTTAATTGCTTTTTTATGTCAACATTTTCAGCTCATAATAAATACCTCTTAATTAGTTTGTATTTGTTGAACACAATGAAATAGGATGAAACAAAAAATAAGATAACTGAACAAATGTGTTATTCTTTTATTCCCATCCGCTGCTTTGCAAGTTTGCTACAAGGTATTGCCATTGTTTAGATAAGGCAAACAAAGTATAGCATACACTAGTGGCGAAAGCAAAGTAAAAGATGAACCATAAACACTTGCTGAACATATTGTGCGGATGTGTTTTCCATCGTTGCTGCACAAAATCGGCGTGAGTCCAAATTTCTTAATTGTGAGTAGAGGGGTGTTTAATTCTCCTATCAGTCTAGGGAACCATGTCTGAATGAAAACGACTAGCTCTCTATAGCGACAAACACAAGAAAATGGAAGAAATGTATTGGTGAAGTTCTGAACATTAGGTTGTTATCATTTGCTCTCTTTTCGTAGTTTCTGACTAGAAGTAAACCAAAATCAAGATCGGTTTCCATATTTGGATTCCGGTCTGATCTGCTTTTTGAGTACTACAACAATCCATACCCAATTGTGGGTGGCTTTTGGTTGACAAGCTTCTTTTTGAAGGTGCGCATTGGATGATTTGCTCTTGTACGGAATCGCAGTAGCAACGTTTGCCGCGTTTGCAGACCGTTTCATCTATCAATAATGAGACTACGGGTACGGAAAATGTTTGTAATTTCATATAGCTGTAAGTTATCGCAAGTCTAAAAAGCGGCAAAAGGTTACTGGAATCCCTGAGGGAATAGCAGGCCCGTAATAGATTTTAAAGGACTACCTGGGAATCCACTATCTGATGCGCACGAAGCCAG
Organism: Carybdea cf. marsupialis auct. non (Linnaeus, 1758); assembly: GCA_010016065.2. Lineage (NCBI taxonomy): Eukaryota > Metazoa > Cnidaria > Cubozoa > Carybdeida > Carybdeidae > Carybdea > Carybdea cf. marsupialis auct. non (Linnaeus, 1758). The sequence continues at coordinate 23,004 of JAAAKL020000564.1, forward strand.
CCTATAGAAGAAGAGTCCGCTTTGGTTCGCGACCTGAAAGTAAGCCCAGACAATGAGACAGGAATACTTAAAAGTATTACATACAAATAAACTTATGTTGTTGCTAGTCAAGCTAGCTTACTTTAGAGTGATAGATGAACGGCCTTTGAAAAATGATTGTCAATTCAAAAACAAGTTGCGACAGATGTTGCGTAAAAATATTTTTTACTTTAATGGCATCATTTAGATTCCATCATGTGGGTGCGTACATAGATCCAGGGGTAGGTGAGCCTCAGAGTCCAGTTGCCTATATTGAACACACTATGTCCAGGTTGAACTGCTGTCAAAGTGAAACGATTAACTTGACTGCATTTAATGAAAAGCAACTACAATCACTTTAATCTTTAAGGTTAGAAAGGCTGCATCATCAACAACCACTAAGATCGACATGGTACAACTGCCAATATGGTACGTGGGAGAAATTAGGGAATCTTCCACCCCAAGCTCTAGATTCTTCTAAGAAATTTTGACTCGCGGTCATTAGCTAATCTTCAATACATACATGATTCAGGAACATTCTCCGGCACTCAATAGGTCATATAGAGCCCCCACCTTAACCCTATTATTAATCAACGGGTCTGATGTACCCTTCTGAAGAGATTGATCGATGTTGCGTATCCTTGCTGACATTTTATACTTAGGACATGTTTTAGAGTTGCAAATATACGTACGCAAATATACGTTTGCGGACGATTTATGTTACATATTACGTTCTCTGAGGTGTTTGACCAATTACGAAACATAAATCATAGGTTACGTTGTTCATTGCTTCCCAAAACCTTACTCCCCTACATTTTCCATAACGGGGACTATTAGTGCTGGGTTTCTCAACCCTCCACAACCCTTCTCAACCTCCCAACTCCCTGATCCCCTTAAACTAGGCTTAACGGAGTTGAACGGAGGGAAAGAAAGATTTCATTGCGTGTTGAGTATTTCTTAAGTGGGAGGAGGGGGAGGGGAGAAGAGAACAATGAGTTATTCCTGCGATGTTATTATGATGCCTCGTGTTGTTTGAAATCGTACAATGATCGGGCGGGGTTGAAAACTAACAAAATGAGTTAACAAGTTATAAAATATACTTACGCATTTGCAAGTATATAGTAGGCTAGCATACTTAATTTAAGATATTTTTATTCTATAACAAATTATTGGGCAAAGTCTCCTTCAAAGTCTAATGGACTACAGCAGACCTTGCGTAAATCTTAAAACAAATACCCACTTCCAGTCATGAGGCCATTTGAAATAAACTCTTTCTGTCTGCTAAACAACATTAAAAGATACCCTTTAGGGTTTTGCCTAAAGAACAATCTAAAATCAAACTGAGGTTCTCTACCCTGAGATCTGAAGGACAAGAAGATGAGAAAGTACGTCGCATATACAAAACGTCAGTATCAAATAGCTTAGATAGCCTCGCTTGCACAAGTGCTTCACGTTTGCATTACACGTCGTACGTTGACGACAACAAATGTTACAAATTCAAGGTGCACATGAATAGCCTATACATCATAGTCATCCATATACGTTTTCGCACAATCTGTGTTTGCAAGCAAGTGCTGTACTGTAGCAGAGATTTCTAGCGTAGTAGTGTTTGTGGCTTTCGGAACCTGAGGTGGCTGCTTCCTGAGGAGCTGCTACTTCGCGAATACACGCAAACACACAGAGCTAAATTCTAACTTCAATGTCGTGCGGCCGATACACAACGTCCACGGATGTACGGCCTCACAAAAACCCACATGAAAAAATTGCCTTTCCGACCAGTTCTTTCTATGACTGGCTCCTCATAACATGAAAAGGCGAACTGGCTGTCAGATATCATAAAACCTGTACTCAATCCTTTAACAGCAAATATTTTCAGCTCTTCTTCCGTTTTTTCTAAATTCGTGTAAAATGCAAATGTCTGGTCCCGGGATACTCCTTTGTGTTATTTCGATACCAATAATCTATGTACAAATGTTTCCTCAGATGAGACAATGAAGGCATGAGCCGGCGAATTGTATTGAGGTGACCTCATGCCCCTACCATTCCCTGAGGACGTGTTCTTTGAATTAATGGACGTTGCGAAATGTGATGTAGCATCTGTTGTCCAATGAGTTTGGCAATGGCTAAAATCTTTGATGGCTGTTTGTTTTCGATCTGTAGATAACTTATATGCTACCCTTCAAAACGAGTACGATTGTGATGAATTCCTTAAAAAACTAAAATTACACCAGGAATTAAATTTTACTATTGAAAATGAGAAAATTACTCCGGCTTCACCATGTGACCAGTGTATATAAAAACCCTACATTTTCTGGTTTCTTCCTTGATTTCTTTCCGTCCAAAACACGCAACGTGAAACTTATCAAAACTTTGGCTCACCCTGCACCCACGATCTGTTCAAAAGAGAAATCGAAACAAAAGATCCATTCTTTCAATCAAATCCATTTTCTGTCTAACGACTATCCTGGAGATGGCGTCGACTTCACCGTCGAGGCAAAAGTATCGTCGTTCTCCAGTAAAAATTCTTTTGGATCTAAGAAATGCCTCGTATATTTAAAACTACCATGGCTTGGTAGCGTTTCACTTCGATTTGAAACAAGAGGCCCCTGAGACGTGTTTCGGCTCTGTGAACCCATGCGTAGTTCATGCCAGTCGGAAAGCGTGTGCCTTCCACAAATTGCAGCATTGTTGTATACTTTTTTCTTTCTGGTGTGAGGGTGGCTGTGTCGGCCGCATGACTTTGAGGTTAGTTGACAGATGTAAGCAGCATGTGCATCCCTGTATTTGCCAAGCGGTGGGCTCCTACAAGTAACAGCCACCTCGGGTTTCCGAAACAAAAAGCACCACTAAGCGATGTGACTTGTCCAAAGGGTAACACTCTCTCGAAAACCCAGAAAGAGCTATCCTTTGTGGGGAAATGTACACGGGCGACCTTTCCGCATAATAGGTAAGACTACATCTGGCATTCGCTTTTCTAAAAACAGTCCACATAAAAACAAAAAACCCATTGCATGGTAGACATAATGAATTTGTCTTTTCATTGGACCTTTTCGGACAATTACTCAGTTACACGCTCAATGATTTGACAAACAGCACCAGTCTGGTAATAATAGTTCTGATTGGCTATTTTGTAAACACGGTTAGGTATCAGTTTCATTCTTCCCTTTTCGTGTTCCACTCTAACGCCTTTCTACTCTGCAAGTGTCAGGCAAAATAACCTTCAAGTACAAAACGGTTTCTCTGTTTCGTTCAACTTTTCTTATTCTGTAATACAAGCAAACTTTCTCTACATTATATACAGACATGGTCTCCCTTTAAAGGGTATCTAAAATAACAACAGATTTTAAAACATTTCAGTATGAAAATTGGCAAATGTTACAGAGCTGCCAGATTTATTCCAAATTCTAACGGTTCTTAATTGAAAACCCTACGGCCATCTTAAAAATAGCCAATAAAAACAAAGGATTCAAATGTTGTGCCTAAGGTCACTAAGACTGAGGGGACGTAAAATGAAAGAATAGAAACTAAGAAAGTTACTGGCAAAAAGCGATTAAGAGAACTTTGATGGAAACATGAGTATGTCGTGAACAGTTCGCTTCACTATTTTTAAATAATGGGAACTAACATTCCTCTTACCGGCAAGGAAACAGGAGGGGATATTCGTGACGCTTTCATAATGTATGCTCTATTATCTTAACTGCTTTTCGGTGGTGCTTCACATCGATACTTCACTCGGCGTTCATCCAACGGAAATTCTCGGGATTATACGGCTTCCTCGTTACCATAGTCTTAGTCATCGTTCTTAGTTCTTCCACAAACCGACTCTGGTGTTCCTTGAAGCACGGCCTATTAGGAATGCTTACAAAACCTGCTATAATATTCAGCGTTACACGATCCCATGGTAGGACATCTTATATATCGTCCAGAGAAGAAAATTGACTTTGCGATGATTTGTCTTTCTCCTAGGGCTTTGTACGACAGTCCCCCATGAATCTTTCCATAAACTCTCACAAGACATGCAATAAAAATCATCACGAAGCAGAATTTATGTGACAACCGACGTCGAGACGACTAAAGTAAGTGGCGAATAAATCTAAAGACTATCAAGGAACCGTAAATCACGCCAAGGTGCAAAATGAGAAACCTTCAACATCGTCAACTCCTTGGATAAAAAATTCCATTCATCTGTCAAGTGTTGCTAACCCATCAGATCTGCATATTCGGAAGCGTGTATTCTCTGCACACCGGCTGTCTTTCCCACTTTGCTTTGGTAGATCTTTCAGCAATTCAACTGTACATACGTTAAATAAATCGTCTATTCGTGTACTAAGATGACTACGAAGTAAACTGCTCTTAAGATACTATTGGAAAACGGAACAGTCTCTTTCTTGCTTGAATATGAACAGCTAGTGTCCGCACATTAAACGCTTTTAGTTTACTTCGTTCCCCAGTCCACAAGGTCCGAAAGTTACAAACCCGCTCCGGAGACTCTGCAGCATCAAGGTGTTAGGGCCTTTCAGTATACGACGGTTGAACCACTACCTTCTCTTCACCGACAGTCTCTCAAAGAGCCCCTGATACTGACACTACCCCAAATAAACTGTATATCAGCCAAAGGGGTTAACAAATAAATATGGGGTAGCTTGGGCATCGAAAAGAACATGACCTCTATTTGAACTTCAAGGCGGTGGCCATCATGCTATGAGACAAGCTCCCTAATCCAGCAGGACCATTTGTCAGATCCTTCCTTATCATCCAAGAAGACAAGATGCTAAATTCTCCCCCCTTGCCAAAAGGCGGAGAAGCGTCCCGTTAACAAGCTCATTCCTATCATTAGGTAACCGAGAGTGTTACCTACGATACACTACTGCGGTCCAAAAGCCTACGCAAATGTGGGCGAACATCCCTCACCTTAGCAGTTTCCTCAAAGAGAGTAAGGTTACACAAGGGTACTGCACTAGGCCTTCCATGTGCACACTGAAATGGAAGATCGCACCTTTTTAGCTGAGCAAGCAGCAAATCAATTTCATCTCTCGTTAAGGCATCACCAAAGCGTATTGCACCATGACAAGCTAACGAATTTAATATCTTACTAATCGCCGGTGAAATTCTAGGACAGAAGCTAGCGTGACTAACAAGAAAGTTTAGATGAGTCTCGATTAAGTCGAAGATAGTCTCTACATCAATGAGAGGTTTCCTCTCTGATGGTTTCTCAGGTTTTGTTCGGACAAATAACCGTGGGAGTGAACGCACCACTATAGTTGACTTCTCTGGGGAGTTTGATTCGACAGAAAGTAAAATGCCTATTTTCTGGAAGTCCTCGATGTAATCCTTTAGGTGTTTAAAGTTGATTATACTATTTTGTCTTTCCATCTTTACCACAGGGTTTAGAAGGGAGTGTGGTACGACTTTGTGAAAATTTTCCTCGATGCGCTTCTCGGGTAGCACTTGGTCTATACCAGTCAAAAACTGATTCTGGAGTCTTTCGAGTCTTATACGCTCATGCACTGCATGTTGATCGAACAGTATCAAAACCTTAAAGAATCGACGTTTTCTCGTCTCATTAATGGCACTCTTGCACACGTCCTGGGACGCTTTACACCGTACTTGTGCGATACATGCAATGAACTTGTTGTCAACCTGGCCTAAAACTTTCATATTATCAAGCATGCTCTTTTCGAACGAAAATGAGTTGTTTACCTTCAGGAACCTTTTAAAACCAGTCTCGTTTATGCTCCCCAGCCTGACATTAAGACTTGCATTTGATGATACTCCAAGGACAGGGTTTTGCCAACCTTTTAAGTCAGTTTCTTTCCCTGTCTGTGAATATTCAATGTCGTCTGTTCCTGCAGTTCTCTTTTTACTTGATGGGCCAGTTAGTGGCATACATATTTTTCTCTTAGAAAGAAAGGGTGTATCTTTTTCTGAAACATTTGCATTAGAAGCAATATCGTTTCCTGTGTTGATTGACCACCTGTTATCGACCCCATGTTCTTTGTTGTCGCCGAAGTCAAGTTTGCTGCTACCATCTTCCAAACAACTGTTTAATTCAATCGATCTTGTAAAGCTACGTCCACGACCGTCAAAATGGATAATCTTTCCTGTAACTGGGTCGATTTTTACGAGATCCTGGTTATTCATTTATGAGCGACGGGAATTCAAGGCGCATAACTAGAAAAAAAAAGTTGCATAAAAATCTATCATAAAGGGCCTATCTATTAAAATAAAAGTGTTAGCAATAATGTGATGCAAAAAGACAATATAATGATTCCGGGTAGCAAGGAGGGTAATAGTGGAGCTTAAACCTAATAGAGCAAGCTCAGCTGATCTCAACGTCCTTATGTCTATCATGTATATTTCAAATACAATCTTGGTGACGCAAAGTTGTAACTATTAAGATCCTTTCATACACTGTCATGCTATGACGATTCGGAGTTCAGTTATCAGGCACATCACTACCTCAGTTTACACAAAATGGTATACGAAGAAGTACTTATCGTGAAAGACTTCTTGACTTGAATTCATATCATGTTATGATACTGGGCGCCAAAGCTCAATTTGTGAGAGTAATAAAACCAACCAATGCGCGAATCATGGCATCGAACCCTGGCATCGAACCCCACTGATTACATGCTTTCAATTTTTTTAGTATCTTTGCGTAAGTTGACAAAAAATGAAATGAAAATAACTTTCTATGTAGCTTCTCTTACAGTAAGATAAAGTATGAAAAGCTCACCCCCATGTCTTATCATTTACTAAAACAAATATCTTTACAAAAAGCTTCATATATTAGTTTAAGGTACTGAGCAGAAAAGGTACAGCGACAATTTTGTACTTTATTGTATCCTGGTTTGATAGACCTGAACTCTTAAAGAAAAAAGATGGGCTGCAATGAGATACTTACGATTTAACTGCTACGGAGATTCGATTCCGAATTGTGTTCAACAGTATTTGTAGTACTACTTAAGAAGGCCTAAAAATGCGGTTATTGGCGTACAATGTTGCTCCACCATGCCGTTGATCTCACATTACCTACCAAATCAAACTACTTTCAGGCAAAATTGCGCTGAATAAGATACAGATTTCGGGTACGTATTTCGTGTAACACTGGCAAATATCACGCAATTTCGTTACAGAATCGTTTAGTAAACAAGTTCACATTCGGTTGACAAGTCGAAATTGTATTTCTGATACAAAGTTTCGTATCATAAGAGCTAATTTATAAATATATCAAGCTCAAGATGACCTAATAATCAAGAATAAAATAATAACGTAGATTAGTGTGAAATATTCACACGGAATAGAAGCATTGTAACATTCGCTGTAATCCCAAGAACAGAAGAAGCGAAGGTCACGCTAGTGGTGAGGTCAGCGAGGGGCATTTACGTAGCAAGAAGTATCTTTACAAACCTTTCGTTCGCTTTAAGCCATAACGACTACTTTCTTCTACGAGATTTACCGATCCCACTCCCACTTTAGGTCATAAAAGCTTTATCTTTAAAAATATCTATAAACTGTCTATCCGTTCTAAACCGAAAAGACAAATTTCTTGACTTACATCATTTACTACAAAATTAAGAAGAAGAATCTTTATCTTTCTTCAGTCAGTTTTTTCACCCTGAAAATCATCTATTATCTAACTTTAAATTACGTTTTCCCAATTTTTAAAATTTGTTAGTCACTTGATCTTCCCTTGTAAATTCTTTACCTCTTTTACCTTCGCTATATGATTAATATACGTGGGCTAAATTTTATCTAACAATACTGTAGATGTTTGTCCATTCGACATAGATGTCACTCTTTACCATACTGAACGATTCATTCGAGGACGCATTGCACTTCGCTTCATATTAGTAGAATTCATGAGGTCAGTTCGCGTTGTTTTATTTAGAAACTTACTCCTATTTTTTGGCTTTATCATTTCGAAATCGAAAACATGGCATCTATCTATCTATCTATGGCATTTTAAAATCTGTCGTTATACATGTTGAAAGATATTTGCGAGATAGAAAATTTTACAACTGCGATTCGCACCTTTACCTTGTCAAACCCTACATTTCAAATCCTTTCTTGTCGGTAATATCTTTGATTATAGACATATGGATTCAACCTTGATCTCTGGTTTGACAGAAAAACGTACGTGTTAGTCCCAAAGTTGGAGTAGAAAAGTATGAAGTCCTCATTAAAATGACTGCTTTTTCTGTTTGACTCTCTTTGTCAGGTGAAAGCAAAAGATCTTTCGAGGTATGATTAGACTTATTGCTCTTGATAATGCTTTAACGCAGTCACTAAATGAAGAGGTAAAGGCAGAATTGACGTATTTAGCAAATATGAACTGATCAGAAGAGAGCTAGATGGCGAATATTAGGATTCCAAGAGCAAGTAGACAAATTCAAGGTATTTATCAATCTGATAGAGTTGTTTGTTCTATGCTATTCGAAAGTTGCTCTAATTATCACCAGACGCAAAGCATATTCCACAAACTAGCTGGTTGAGTAGAATGGATATTGAAATCAGGTCGCACAATTTTAAAATAGTGCGAGGATGATATCTTGGAAACACTAACATCTTCGATAACTTCATACCTTGTTTTAGATGTCTCGCGCTACTCAAATATGCTTCATGTGCACCTTCTTTTGCTTCTCATTACTAGAATGCGTTTACATCAAAATGTATTGGGGGATGAAAATGAGAACATTGCGAAAGGAAAGTAAAGTAACACTAAAGAAAGATATGCCCTCTTTCAGAAAAAGGGCAACATTGGCACAACACGTTTGTTCGGTAAAAGATAGGTGTCCTGATAGGATTTCGTTGCTAATATCTGTATCTTCTCCTATCCAAAATACCTCACACGGGCCCAGGACATGGCAGGGTTCATTCCGATGAACGAGGTATTACGCGACATACTCACAATGACGCCTTTCGTTAACAAGTCAATTTGCTGGGCCTGGGGATTGAACGTACTTGACGATGCATCGATTCCAGTGAATTCCTTTTTCACGCTTTTATCAAAGCGTCTTCCCTTTCTCTCGCAACAGAACGAATCACAACTCTGCCTGAATGTTAAACACTAATTATTATGCCAAAATAAGGGCGTATCAAAGCAGGAAAAGATTTAAGGTAATCTCTAAACAACTCAGAACGAAAGAAACGATTTGTTTATGTCTCGTGGATAACAGTTTGTTAAGATTTGAATCCCGATTGCTCAGGTAAATGCATGTAGAAAATGGGATAAAAAAAACTTGTAAGGATATCTGAATCAGCACGAGAGACTTATAGAGAAAATACAATGTTGGCTCAAAAAATTGAAACGGAGAGGTACAATAAATAAATTACAAAGCTAAGAATCCACGTTAGCTAACTTAGATATCCAAAATAGATAGATGCGGTACTGAATGGGCTACAGGGCGTCGGTAACAATGGCAGATATCTCCTACTGCGTTCCAGGTCTCTGTGCAAGTACGACTTCAACAACCAGTATTCCCATAAATCTACATCTGACTTTAACTCATTGAAAACATGACACTACATAATACAAATAGACCGCAGTTTTTCACGTCAGTCTGAGTTTAATAAGCGAAGCAGCCGTTGAGGGCATAATATAGCACAGACATATTTAACCTATAAATACATAAATTACGGGAGTATTGGAAGTACAAATTAATTCCTATGCTGGATGAAAATTACGGGGAGTCACAGGTTCCTATATAAAGATTAACAGCAAGTTTGACTTTATATGTTCTTTAACGTCTCTCACAAGTTCAAAATTCTTCTGCTGAGGCTAAAAATTCTTCCGTTGAAGCTCAACATTCTTTGAAATACAACTGCAAATTACGCCTGCTACCGAGCTGCAAGGTGTTAATAACAGATGTCAAACAAAGAGTATAGTCAACCAAGGACATGATGATCGCCCACAAATGGAAAGGTTTCTAAACTCAGGCATAAACAATTGGGCATTTCAGATCTTCCATAAATGTTGACAAAGGAGCTATCTTATCTCCTCTTGTTACATTGGAAGTGATGGTCCATTCAGCGAGGTTAAAATATGGTGCATCGTAGCGCATTCACTATCCATTAATACCTACAGGCCATTAACTACTCTCACAGCCTATCGTAGTCGACTCCATTAGTTGAGGTGTTGCACTGCTGTGTCATCAACAGTCATATAATAACTATTCGGCTAAGCTTCAAGAATTCTCTGGAGGTTTTACTTGAGAATAACCATTGTCCTTCAAAAGCATCCAATGTCCTTGCTCAATCGATGTTCTATTATAGTTTTCATCTCACAGTAAATACTCAAAACAAAGTCAAATGTAATATCGATGAATACTCAAAGCTTTAACTAAGTGTTGCATTTCAAAACTAGAACCTTCGGATTAGAAAATGGGTACAGTAAATGGTTATGACTTTGGGAAAAATGGCTTGCGAATTAATGAATACAAGGGAACTCTCAAGTTTATGCAGGTGAGCATTTGCAGACATAGATCAATTCTTTGCCTGTTCGCGACTTGTGTTTCGATTTCTATTTTATGGCCGTTTTCGTCCGAGCCAACAATCGGCGAAATTTTAGACTGAAATAATCCATGAACTGATACCGACGCTTCTGACGTAGTCAAAATAAATAGGTAGTCTGGAGTACAAGTTGAAAATAAGGTGACTCTTGATGTATTAATGTTGCGGGTTTATTGAATGCCCAGTGGAACAAATAATTGTTCAATTTGCGTCAAAATACACAGAACCCTTGGCAACGTGTGTGATCGCAAATCACAGTTGCTACAATTTGCTGTAGGCCTATGTACGTTGCGACCTTGCCAATAACAAAGGTTGAAGCTACGCCGCGCGCGATCATATGAAAGGTCTAATCCGATAGCAATATGTACTAACTAGTCCGATCGCGTTTCCAATTTCACTTCTGCAAATGTAAACACTAAGGCGCACAGAACATTCCATTTCGTGTTGACAGACGATACATCAGGAAATGAAAATCCACAAAAGAGAGAATCGCGTCGGCGGATTCACCTCTTTCAAGAATTCATATCACTACTAAAATGTTATGCTTAGGGAACCATAAATCAAACTATTTCTGTGATGAGGACGGGAATTAATAATTGCCATAAGAATTACAAATCATCGTTTCTGTTTCTGTACTTGCTACTCTCGTGACTATCTCTGATGAAATTTTTACTTCTAAACTATCAAGTATTATCATGGTAACTTTTTATACACTCCACCCTTAGTACTAATATATGAATATTTTTAGGATTTCTGTTAAGTTTCCTTCTTATCTTCGTGGAACATATATATTATATTAGTTAAATCGTACTTGTCAATTACAATAGCGTGCTGTATAAAAAGGATGTTAGTTCTAGTATCGGTTTCTTTATAACACTAAACAAATACCCCTAAACAGTTCAGTTTAAACAAATAAATAAAGTAAAGATGAAAACAATGTCATACTCAGTCGTTTCGCATAGGGCAAGCCTTTTAGATGATAAAGAGCAATGTGGTAAATTTCCACACGTCAAATAAATGCAGAGGAGGGAGTAGTCTCAAATAGTAAAAGGTAGGAAACAAAATTAAATAGCAAGAGCAACATTATTATTATCACTTTAATAGTATTTAGATATTAACAAATCTCAAAGTTTGCTTTGAAAGGATCATGTACAGAAAAATATCCATCAAAGTCAGATATTCCCCTTCCAATGTAAGAAACAATCAGAAATCTCTCCCAAAATTAATAAGTGTGTATGTTGGGGCAGGGGGAGCAGTTTGAAGACAAATGGCCAGGGTAAATCATTTTTTTTAAAAAAAGGGGGGAACTAAGCATGGGTGCAAAAGGTATCTATTCCAGACTGAAAAGTAGGCTTCCTGTGAGTTTCATGCAAAAGGAAGATGTTATATAATGAAACCAGACTGATGGGAGTGCATTTAAACATGTCTCTGGCTAACACTTATGATTTGGCTACTTGAGGTTATCTTAAAAAGGTGGCCTATCTTACACACTTAACTCCCAAATATTAGAGTGTTAAACATCTTTCTGCATTCTCTTACTCCTCTCAATTGCCCAGTGATGATGATAACCCCTGCTGAGTACCCTCTTGTTACACTTAGGCCTTCATAATAAAAATCTGGTCATATAACACAGCTCCCAAGTTTTTAGTGGGTGCTTAAAATTACTTGTAAATAAGCATCAAGATCAACAATGACAGTGAGTGAGCACAGATTCTTTAGTTTCAGTGTTTGATAGCTCCAGTAGCTCCCTCCATTCCATAATGTACACCTTGTTACAATGCAAAATATCACCAACAATACTTCAGTTGCTGTGGATCCAGTAAGAAATATACTTTTGGTGTGTACTCAAACGTTTTGTTGCAAAAATATTGGTGTAAAGTTGAAAATGGAAATGGGCTCTAAAAATGGTCTAAAAAGTGCTATCTTTTAGAAGCAAACTACAAATCAGCAGTGGAGAGACTGGATGAAACAATCTAATATTCAAGTGGAAACTACTGTTTTAATGGGTTTCCTTACATGGTTTAAATACCGTACTTTTAGTATTTAAAATATCAAAGACCATTGAATTTAAAAACACACATGTTTGTGAACCATGAGCTTGGAAATATTCACCATCTGAAAGGTTTGCTTTCATTTCGTATCACTAGTCAAAGCTTTTCACTGATTCTATGTTTGATCAGCTTCTCATCATCAGTTTGTCATCTGTAGATGTTAAAACTCACATAAAATGAGCAAGTGGAATGCAATTAACAGGGTGGAGGTAACTTTGTGAAATGTTGCTGAAGTTTTAAAACTTGTACACATAAATCTTTCTTTAACATTCATACTAAAAACAAACACAGAAAACAATGCCACCCCAAAAGAGAGAGTTCTTAAGCTAAATGGAGAGGAAAAGGATCCTTCAGAAACAAGTTGATTTGATGATTTGTGAGCCAAATGTTTCTGTATTTTTTAGCAAATTGATGAACCAGACAGAACATGAATCCTTAAGGTGAATATAACAGTTAAATATGTTGCATGTAAAATAAAAATATTTTTTGACTAAGCTTTCAATACTCCAAATGGCAACCTCGGTGTATAGAACAAATGATAAAGAATATGATCTTAAGTTCTATGACAAACAGGAGGCAAATAATCACACTGCCTCAGACTCCTGTTAAAAGAACTACTGGTCTTTACTTACATTTTGCTATATACACATTTCTATGTGTATATGTATTTACAACTACAAACTCTAATACAAATGCAAAAAACAACAATAACAAATGTATCTTTCTCACTGTAACTGAGAGTGCACAGCTGCAACAGCTTGCAGTCTGAGTGCAATTAAATGGGTCCTGCATTTATGATTTCAGCATGAAGGAGAAGCTTGGAAGTTCTTCTTCTTATGTAATTACCATAAGTATGTTGTGCCTTTGCTGATGACCTTGGGAGTGGGGTTTGGAAGGTTGACAACATTTGCTAATACCCTCAATATATAAGCCCCAAGCTAAACTTTCTTTTCTAAGTTACAATTGGATGCTGTAGTGGTAAGGTTGTAATTAGTCCCTGCATCCATTTATCATAAGATAGAATTAATGATTTGTGACTTCATCATTAATCTCACACCTGTAGGTGACACCAGCCTTCTGTTGTAAAGAATTTCCTTTAAAGTAAGCATACAACAAACTTCTAGATGCATAAAATGCTGACATGAAATCAGTTAAGGCACTTCTCTGCTTGACCAAACAATATCAATCATATACATATACAGCACATTCACATTGTGTAAATGTTGATTCAGTTATGTGATTCCACACATGTTCACTCATTTATCATTAAAATCAAGGTACCACGCTTCAACAAATCAAAATAATATACAGGCTCTCATGTGTAGACACACTTGTAGCTATGGCAGTGTCAAAACCTTACTAAAGCTTAAAATGTAATGAAATAAACACCTTGTCCCACACATTAACTACATCTTCATAGACAGAACCAGCCAAGCAATCTACTTCATACATGAGATGGCAGCATATCTTCATAATGCTTTCATAGTGACATTGTATTACCATGGTGCCCATAATGGATTTTCCCACTGTCAGTTATGTTGGGCTTAAACACACCATGGACTTACCATTAAGAGGACTTAAATGCTTAGAGACCCATGTGGGTTGCAGGCATAATTATTGGAATCTGACAGGAGATCTGTTTTGGATTGCATGTATTTCAAAAGCTAAGGCTAAGGCAGGTCAGGTGAAAATTGTTGATGCTAGACATTTTTTTGCTGGGGGGGGGGGGGGGGGATATATCTTGAGAAAATTGATGGTGTACTGAGACGTTGTATACACCCATAATGTACACAAATTGTCAAAAGTATGGCAGTTTTACCTCCTTCTTTATACTTTTATTAAAGTGACGAAAGTGTTTCCCTGGTACACTATGTGCAACTCTTAAGAGTTTGTTGATTTTTTTTCACTTGACATGGAAGCTGAAAATGAACGTATAAATTACTCTTTTATTATTTCACGACTACACAACAAAAACTGTTATATGTGTAACTTTTGGCTTTATGTATGTAGGCCTATAGTACTCTGTGTGTGTGCGCTCGTGTTATGAACACACAATTACTTACCCTATCTACTTGAATATAGTAGTATCACTTAGTAATAGTACGTTTACAGTAGTACTAGTAGTGGAGGGCCCTAACTCATCACTCAAACACCATAGTCCTCACAACAATTATAATAAAATGCCAGCATAATAACGATACCATGTTGTTAATGTGACCTTTCAAATTTCTACTCAAGCTTCTTTATAAGCCTATCACAATAAAGTCAGTGTAAGTAGAGGTTCTGATGTTTTGTCGATAGTAATAGCTCTTGGCCTACAGATCTAAATCTTTTATTTTAGCGTTCCCACACATTGAATGTACTGGGAAAGCACATCAAGCATATTAGGATAAGGTGTGATTGTAGACCTACCCGTGCCATTACTTCCTTCGTCTACTATACTAAAATGACTTTCATGGATTATGACTCACAAAAAGCTCTTCTATCGTCTACAATTAACGCTTGACTATTTTTTGGTATTTCTAAAAACAAACTACACGGCACCATTTCTTATAAGACATTGGTCGCTGTATAGTTGATTGTACTAACCTTCGACTCATTTAACTTGTTATCCAATTGAAATGTGCATGCAAGTACGTGGTATAGTTCGCTGATACTGTCAGCACTCCCATACTGTCGAGTGAAGAATGTTGCAATAACATATGTTGTAATTATTAGGAACCGTTCATTCCATGTGATATAAAATAAACCATGGAACTGCTTGCGATACTAATGTTACACAGGCCTCCTAGCTTACTTCGCCGAACTTTGAGATTTGTAATGTTTATAATTTTCGAGCACGAGGTCCTCGTTTCCATCTTAACGAGAATGAGGCCGCTGGGGAAGCAAGAGAAGTTGAGAACGGAAACAACAAAGCCAGAGAAGTAGGAGGACTCGGAGCAGGTTCGTAGCTACGGGCACACGTAGCCCGTAGGACATAATAAGGTCATGATATAGTCCCATATGTCGTTCCATAACTAAATCACAGTCGGACAAACCCCTGACAGTAAAATGTAAAGAAGAGCAAAACTAAAAAAACAAGAGCAAAACTAAAAAAGATTTGCTTTAATAGTGAAGTTGATCACGCTTGTGGTAGGCTACTCCGCAACTGGCGGGTAATGCTCTGCAGTTATGAACATGCTTCATAATGGCTAACTAACAGTTACAGAGGGAGACCGATCAACCCATGGCTATTTGAGAAGGGATGGTAAACCGCTTGAATTTGAAGGAAAGGGCGACGAGAAATTTGCAGACATAGAATATGTGAGGCTTATCATGTCACAGAAATCAAAGTGTACTCGACTTGCTCCTAAGAGTCTATACTATTCCAATGTGATATTCCCAGTCAGAGAAGCAGAGCGACTGCCCTTTCAGTTTACTTCGAAATATTCAGTTGGATAAACAGCTACCTCGAGCAAAGATTTCTAGGCCCGTCGCTAGGGCGAGCAACAATTTTATTTGAAACTTCGTGTAAGACCCTTATTCGGATATCCCTTATTTGTACCTTTCCTGTCTTGAAAAGCTAGTGAATAAGCCCCTTAAATATGCGACAGGTTCCTTAAAATTTTTTGTTGTGGCCATGGGCCTCACTCGGGAAAAGAAATGTTCTACAGCTCCGCCTGTCACATTCGGATTTTGTCATTAGGCCTCATTCTGCGAATGGCTTTTGAAACTGTTCTCTACGTTCCCATAGGCCAACCTTGACACGTTTGGCAACATTAATCTGCATTATTTGTAGTAAAATCTCGATGTCAAATTATCGTAGGATCACTGGGAATGGGATCTATGGTCTTTGTAGATGAGCAGTGTACTGTGGTTTGCCACCAAGCTATGGCCCAATACCTACTAGATAGAGAAATTTGTAATCTTTCTTGTTGAGATTGTGTCACTAAAGATTTCATCTATCAACATCTCAAAAACTGTCTGTTACTGAAAGGAAGTTGGCAACTCCTGGACCAATTATGGATTTCCGCTCCCAAACAATACGAATTTATGTTCTGAATTTTAGATTTTGATGTCGGTACAGTTGTAAAAACCGTACTTCAGTGATGTAGTTACTGGACAGTTTCATAAAGTAAGATCTCTAAGAACTGAAGGTAGACCACAGGGAACCTACCCCAGGATCTCCGTAGTTGCGCAACGTACGAAGCTTTGCCACTAAGCTGTAGTCCCTTACTAACAAGAGAGAAAATTTTGGGATGCCTATTTTTTGGTATTGTGTCATTACAGCTCCACGCTATTTCCATATGTCTCTCCTAAATATTCTTTAATGGAAATTGCTTCTGTTGTATATTTTGCCGCGTTGGGAAGTGGCACATTGCAAAACATATATACATAACATCAACTGAATTCAATAGGAACATGTTTACATTTGTTAAAATCAAGTCAAGCTCTACAGTATAAGTTTTGAAGAAATCGAAATCGT
>JAAAKL020000565.1:0-40034 GCA_010016065.2 Carybdea cf. marsupialis auct. non (Linnaeus, 1758)
CTTCAAAGGTTTTTGCAAGGGTATATACCACACTTCAAAGGTTTTTGCAAGGGTATATACCACACTTCAAAGGTTTTACGTTCAGGTTCTTCTCATTCTTTCACAGTAAACAGTGTCAATGCACCACTTATTCACGGTTAGCTCGACATGCTAGTGTAAATGTGATTGCCAAGATAATTTTGAAAGACAAAAGACAAAATAAACAAAAACTGTAATGCTGTGATGGTGCATCCTTGCCTGATAATTGTGTGGCTAAGCTGGTAATGTAAATGACTAGTTGGCAACTGATGTATGTAAGAAACAAGTAACAATTAAATGTAACAGCGATAATTTAACGGTTGTCTGAAAATCCTACAGTATAAAGTCAAGATGCTATTTACAAATACGAGGATAGATAAAAGAACGAAGAACTTTTTATAGTGGCATTTCTTTATCAAAGCATCTGATCATTCGTTAATCATAGAGAGAAATCTGTAAAAAAATGGGCTTTCAAAGATGTTCTCAATTAGAAACAAAGTTATTTTGGTGTCTGAAAGGCAGTGGTGGGCGAGAGCATTAAGACAAGAGGTCAAGCTAGAGCAGCAAAAAAATATTTATATGTTGTTTTGCTAATGAGCAATTATATCCTTATTTCGAATAGTTTTTTTGATCACAAGTAACACTGCACCGACACTTTCTGCAAAACTATATTTTGTTGATTCTCTCATTAAAAATTTGAAAGTAGTATCTTGTCCCAATTTCAATAGCTGCTTATTGTTGTTTCTAAATGGAAATGGGTTTATAACGCAGATTATTATGGCATCTAGGAATTCATTGACAAGAATAACATAAAACGTGTCTACAGTTTGTAGAGTCAAATTAAGATTATTGTTATTGTACGGTTAATTTGTTTTCGTTTTGTTTTACACACAGATATAACTTTAAGGACGAATCATCGTTTCAACAAGCATTCCCTTTTCCACTCTATAACTTTACTATAGAAGCTGCCTCTAGCTTCCGGTGGTGGCCTGTTGCTAAATAAAGTGCTTTCTCTTTGCTTTTGGTCTCAATTCGGTTAACTTACTAGTAATTTATTTTATTTTCCTGGTTACACTTGCCTTATTCAGAATCGTGTTAGTCGTACAGAAATAACAACCCATAATTAGGATCTCTTAACATTATTCACTGATACAATATGAAGAAACCTGATGATAAGATATTCTTGTCCTTCTATGTAAAAGATCTACATCTTTCCTATCTCTATGCCGACAATTCCTTTCTATGGCCTCTATATTTTGTTGAGTTTTACTAGGTTATTAGGTCTGCTCAATATAATTTCACAAGTAAGTTATGATCATTCATTTCAATTAATCTTTGCTTTAAATGTTATCACCTTCTTAATGCCTTTTCTTCGTGATATGTAAGCTTCTACTATTTATCCATCAACAGCTGAATTATCGATTTGTTGAGCCAAGGATATGTAGGACTGCAAGACAGAGACCCCGAAATGAAATGTGTGATTGTTTATGTTATCGTTCAAGATAACATCATGTTGCCCTTAATTATCATCCTTATTTTTTGAATGTCGGAATATATAAGCTAGCTTTAAGTTTTGTTTCTCGTTCAGTCTTCATGTTCTCCTTGCAACGGGTATAAATTTGAAAGTTTGTTCATGTAGAAAATAGAAAAATTAGAGACACCGTAAATCACCTCTTCGTAACATAATTCATTGATATGATATAGAGAACCTGATGATATGGTTTTCTTGCCCTTATTTATGAATGCTCTTCACTTTGCCAACATCTCTACAAGTACTTATATACAGCTTATGCCCACAACATCTTAAGGAGTATCAATGTGATGAAACAAATGTCTCAAAGTGGATCCTCAAGAATGAATGGAGGCCCTACATTTTAATTGAAATTTGTCAAGTGTGAAGAGGTTAACACGTAACAGTGAGTCATTTATCAACATGTAAGAAGAGAGTATAGGAAGAATTGGAATCCTAAGTATACCTAAAATACGAGCAGTTATAATTTCATTTATAAGATTAACAGTTATATCTTAATTATGGAGGCCATAACTACGACACAAATAAATACGTTATCCGCAAGAAAATGTAGTAATGGTGCAGGAAGTATTCTTAGAAGGCATATTGTACCCCCAACCTTGATACCAGTTTACGTTATTGAAAACCCTACCCACTGATCTCTTCCTGCTAATTTGAGAATCATGGTATCTTCGTAGTTTTATCTTTAAATAAAAAGTATTTTTTTCATTTATGAAATAATATTGCTTACAGATTTATAGTTTACGTACTTAAGAATAAAAATACTACTAACCGAATCAAGCCAAATTATGAAGCTAAAATATACCAAATAGAAGGTGGAAAAGAATTAAACATCGAGGTTTGCAATGTTAAGTTTAAAAAATGAAATCAGAAATAATTAAAATTTTCAAGTGATTATATATTATCATTTTCAATGGTCATTTTTTTAACTTGCTTGTATTCTAGTAACATAACCTTTGAGATCGTATACTAATAATATCATAACATCAAATTGATTTGAGTACGTACCATACAAGCTTGCAATCAGGATTGCTATAATATATTTGGGCAATGTATTTCCTTGATTCATGTCTGAATAGGCCAGTCTCAAATATTGCTCTTCTTAGATCCGTGACTGATGGAGCTGTGATCACGAGAAAGAGTTTGAACGACTAGGTATAGATATAAGAAACAGGAAGGGGAATAAATATTGATCTGGCTCACTTCATCCTCTTACAGAAACAATGAAAAATATCACTTAACTGGATGTTTTCTGTGATCTGGTGTTTCTAGGGGAAGTGACACACCTGCACTGACAATGTCAATAACACTACCTCGATGTACTATTCAAGGCGCTAATCAGAAATTCAACTAAATTTAAATGGTCTAAGTCCATGACATGGAAATGTCTGCGAGGTGCTTCTTTCAAGAGTTACGACATAAAAGGAGCATTCCACATGCTCTGCGTTAGACGCATTGAGGATATCCTTGTTTGCTGTTGCTATGAATAGAGAGTTTACATCGAAATGACAGAAAACTAGGTACACGTGTGTCAAGTTGAAAGACAGGGAGAATTAGCGTACAGATTAATAAAATTACATCTATTTATTTTGATTAAGGGTGGGACTCGTACCGCCTGCAAATGCTTAAGTCTTTTTCGGCTTTGAAAGTAGGGCAGATGTGAGTTTTTCTACCGGAGTCTATGTTGTTTGATATATAGTGTATAAAAAGAAGAATTTTATAGAGCCAGAATAGAGTAAACTTGTCATATTTCACATAGAAGGCTGAATAGGTTTCTATAGACATGGAGTTGAAAAGATTTCCTTCTTTTGACTCACAGGCTTTGATTAATGAGGAAGAGTGCTGAGAAATCGATGAAAGATATGTTTTTGTATCAGCTGTCCTATAGAACTTCTCAACTGTTATGTGACAAATGAGAAATCCTGTGTGTTGAGCGATCATCGTGGAACCATGGGGATGATTATGGTAATAGCATTGGTGATAAATCTAAGGATAGCGTAATTGATGGTCGTAAGGTAACAAAGAGAACGAAACTAATGATGAAGAATACTGGGGTGGTAAGGATGACCATAAATATTAAATTAATGAAGATGAAGGATATAAAACTGAAGATAAAAAATCGACTCAAAATTATATATGAGAATAAAAAAAGAGATAGATATAAAATTAAAGCGGTTTAAGATAGAGGGGGGAGGGTGAGAGAAGTGGTAGGATGGGAAGAAAATGATATGAAGATAAGGAGAAAGATGAGATTAGAATCAAAATAAATATAGTGATGAAGATGAAAATGACATAGAAGGGTCGAATCCATAAAATGTGTGGATAAAGAAACGAAGTGAGATCTGAATGAAAGTAAAGGCAGAGGTCGAAAAGAATTGTAAACAAAATGAGAGTTGAATCGAAAATAGAAATACTGGTACGAAGATAATGTATGGTGACTAAAAACGGTCAGAAAGATATACGCTGTTTTTAATAAACACCACTTAACTACGACATTTATTCCTCAATTGAAAACAACTAACATTAGACGGTTAAAACATCATGAAATGGTAGTCTTTAATGGCATGTGACACAAAGACCATAAGGAAATGCCTAAAGGACTGTATAAATCGTATTGCTGTAAGGCTATCTTCTTAAAGCCCATCTGATTCATATCAAAGAAAGGCAATAGTCATCATACCATGAAACACTAGGAGCCATTCGCAAAAGATCAAGGGCCTTTTCTGACATAATAATCAAGTGTTAACTTTCAGAGACAACTCGAATTTCTTTGCCTTTACCTTTTTCCTAGTACGTTCTTATAATTAACCAATAACGTTCACTTTCAATATCTTTTCAATCTTCTTTTTTGTGTTGGCTATGACGTTAAAATTCTGACGAAAGTCATTCAAAAAACCCTTTGCAACTTTAAACCATGAATTGTCTCTTAAAATCTATAATTGGTTTCTGTATGATCAACAAGTTTGATAATGTTCAATTAAACAGCATGATTTTAAGATCATACGTCCATATCAATCTTTCTTCCTATATTGTTTTTAACCTTGGAATGTCCATAAATGTACAAGTATACCAACGTCGTCTTATTTGACATGAAACCCGTTGTAAAGCAGGAACCAGTTTAAAAATAAATGTAAATGGAGGTGGGGGATAAAGACTACAAACAAATTATGGTAGCACGACTTTTATAACCAATTTCAGAATTTCACTCATTTGACATCTCTTGTTATGATATCATATTGTGTTTATCTGGAACTGAGATCGAATGCGATATTACGTGTAATGCTTAACTTCCTGGTTGAGCTTTTAGAATGTTCCTCCCTTTTTGGATAAATATTCTTAATTTATGATGCCAGAATATTTGTCGTTTTTCGAGTGTCTTGCGTTTGTTTTCGTTCTCGTAATCATAAAAATCAAATAAATCGCTACCAAAATTGATGTAGTGGATGTCAAACTCGCAATTCCTAATCTTTCTACGAACATGGCATTGATAATCATCAAAACGCATGTTGACAAGTCATCTGCTTTTGCCCACGCATTGTGATTTATGAATTCTACACTGACAATGATGACTGGCATGAGAGCTTATGATGTATTTTATAACGTTGTGATGTTATGAAGCTTATAAATATGTCCAATTCTTGCATACCTTTGCACCATGCTTTGCCTGCCCTGTTCTGAAACTGTAAAGTATCGTTTAATAGAGGGCAAACAAAGCAATTCGAACTTTATCGGCAGCCTCTACAGCCGGTTTCCTCATCCTTAAGCGAGATTTTAGCTCTAACCAGTGAGTTTTTCAATATTTTTCCATTTCTATACGCTACCAGTTGTGGTTTAGTAAAAATTCTTTGATGCTCTTCATCAAAGGCTAGAATATTTTGATTAGATTTAAGGATATCGTGTACTCGGCGACTTATTGCGGGATGATAAGCGAGTACTAAAGACACGTTTTCATCCTAACGTTTTTCCTCTTTTCTTCCTTAAAAGCTCCTGTTTATCTTGGTTCTTGGCTATTTGGTTTTGTTGCTGTACCATACTTTACTGAAATTTCCTATTGCGTAACCATGTCTCTAAATTGTTACATCGTGTTTCAAACATGTTATTATCTGAGTAAATTTGACGCAAAGTTGGCTGTAGGGGATGGCCGGTTAAGTGTGAAAAGGGTAGCGCGAATGTGCATGCAAATACTGATGGGTGTCTCATTGGTATGATGCTGATGGGTGTCTCATTGGTCTGATGCTGATGGGTGTCAGCCTGTAAACTTGAAGAAGGTTGTAAGACCGAAGGCTTGTAGAGAGCCTCAGGCATTTTAAATGTTTTAATATGTGTTAGTGCCACTACTTTTATAGTTTTTAAGTATTTTATATTAATAAATTTATATACATACAGACAAGCCTTGTCTTACGAGATTACGAACTAAAGCAAAAATTTTCAATAAATCTACAAGCTATAAAGCCGACAAACGTAGTAACACCAGATACAGATGTTGTCAGCACTTACAATTACAAATACTTATAAATTTAAACACACCCAAAATCCATCTAAAATCCAAAAATTATTTTCCAGTGACAGCTCGAATTTGATTCATGCGGTTAAATCTCCTACATATAACAAAGAACATATCGGAAAAACAGAGACAGGGAAAGATAAAACTCCGAGATAGGGTCACAATGTACAGGTAGCACAAGAAAAGCGTCAGTATATCAAATGATGATATTTGAATGAATTTAATAGAACGAGGGATAAGTCACTTTAAAAATCCTTATAGATCACTGTTGGAGATAGCACGAGTGCTCCCCTTTTAGTAGTCACTTATTTAAATTGCTAAAGAAGTGTGAACAAATATATCTTCTGAGTTATTCTCATGCCAAAAAGACGAGTCGATCAACCTAGCTCAACTGGAGGACTTTCTCTATATATCATCATCCTTAATTTTTGAGAAAAGAAAGTTTTTGGTAAATGCAGTCTCCGATTTCGTCGGAGTAAAGGTTTGTTACTGGACTTTATTCTCCTTTCATGGCACTTATTTTGTTCGGGTCTTTAAGGAAAGTTTGAATACAAATTTTTTCTGGATTTTTCCTTCCACAAGCAATTAGCTAAAGGAGAGTATTTAAGAAGACAAATAAAATGTTCGTAAAATACTTATGTATCTAGGCAATGTGGAAGAAGCAAGTAAAGAATGTGCTAACTCATTAAACATCCTTAAATAACTGGTCCTTTATGGTACTTAGATTCCAGAAAACAATTCTAGAGACAACTTTGACACGAAACTGCGAAGACATTGTCATTGAATTTGAATGAATTTCTAAACACTTCTAATTATCACCATATCAGAAACTTCTCGCCTTTCGCAAATCCGAACATAAGTATCATGCAATAAGGTTTGTCAAATCTTCTCTGGTTGAGAACGTACTCGAAAAATAAAGATTTTATGGTCACATCGACACTGATTTCAGAAACGTACTGCATTATTTGAGGAAGATTCGTACATATATGATGCGGAAGGAGAACTTTATCCAAGAATATAGTGAAATCCTGAATACGGCCTCCTCTGAATATACGTATACCCTCACGTGTATATATACGCCTATGAGTCAGATACATATTTGAAGTAAAGTACTAAAGAATATGGCTTTCTTTCCTTGACAGTCGTTAGTTTCGACTTTTTTTTTCAATTTTAGTAGGTTCTCAGTACTAATTGTAATGTCATGCACAAGGGTTTTTATTGAATCCGATAAGACCGAGTACAATTCTACCTCCATAAAAGGTTCCTTGAATATAAACCCATCTAAAAGTGCTTACGTAAGCTTTCAAATGTTTACATGACCAGAGCTTGCATTTCAGATTTTATGGCATTTATCACAATAAGACATGGAGATGATTAAGGCATGTAAATAGGTCTACGAAAAAATAAGTCGATCTATGAAGCAAAAAATCGATGATGCTTGTAGGCGTGATTCTGTTTAATTTTCATGTTAATTTCCATTTTTTACAGTGTTTCTCAAAAAACGGAAAGTAGTTGAAGGCTGTCTACTCTAGATGATCTAGTTTGATAATCATTCTGCTCAAAATAATGGAGATAATCATCCCATAAGCTATATTTCTTAACCAGACAACATCGATAATTAATGCACTCCCTCCGTCGACACCTAGCTACCAGAAGAGGAGGGAAGAAGAGTCAGAGAATGAATTTTCAGTTAAAGCCCATATATGTTAAGAGTCCTGATAAATCTTTAAAAGGGAAGGTAATATCTTCACATACCAGTAAACTGGGAAGAGTAATCTAAAGTTCTCAAAGCTCGCCTTTTCTAATACTGGCTTATTTTATGGACATTTCATATTAAAAATATATTTAAATAGTTCTTACTGATATTTCTCCTCCTGTTAACGAGCTGAGTCTTGCCTACAGAGATGACATTTACCAGGATGGGGTAGGTCGGTCACTAAGACGTGAGTTGTGGGAAGGGGACAAACGGAAATTTTTACTTTGTGATTTTGTTTCAGAATCCAATATTTACACCTTCCCAATGTGATGCAAGTGAGTTGAGCAGGAACTTGAAGAATTCTTTTATTTTACAATAGTTCCTGTGAGATTAAAGTGAGAAAAAAGGGGAAGCAACTTCAGCTAAATCTGAAGTACAACTTCAACTAGCATTACATGAAATTAGAAACAACAAAGACTATCAAATTCAAGATATCTCTTGGTATTTTTATTTTATAAACTATTTAATTTTCATACGAGTTAAAGTAATGCAGGAATGACTGTGCTATGCGTATTCGACGCAGAGGTTTGGTAACTAGTTCACTCAATTGAAATGACGATTTATCTTTTAAAATTTTGCTCTGCTACTTTTACCGTAGGTCATTTGGCAAGTCACTCGAGTTGGGCTTTGTATCGTATGTGACACGGAAGAAACGTTCTTCTTGCAAACCGCCATGCCCATGCAAAGTTAGTATAGTATAGTATGCAATATTCTATCCCCTTTTAAAGCGTACTTTTGGTTTTATTTATAGACAATGCAAGCTGATAATCTAACGAGCGTACTTCGTCATCAGTGGATCGAAAACGAGCTATACAACAATAGCAAGTGACAACATGATTACTAGATCCTGAACCTGAATAGATTAGTTACGTGCTTCTTAGAGGAGATGCAATTTGGTAGCGTCCTTGCAAGACCTTTTCAATTCAGTTTTCCAGTAATTTTATATGGTCACCGAGTTAATGTGATACCATCGTTTAAAGAATGTTTTTATACAACAAGGCGAAACAAGGAGAAACATTTCCTAGAAAATGGCGAGTGGAATGTCAAATCAAACTCTTGTCATAATCATCCTCATAAGTCATCAAATTTCATCCATTCCATTCATATCTTTCGTTATTCATCATCGTTCACCTGTCAGTCTATCCATCTCATTAACCTTTACCCTCGAGTGGCTTTTAGCCTTGATAATTGTTGGTTTACTGGTACATACAGAACCCCCCCTCCCAAAAAAAGCCCCCGACAAATTTATCTTCTTGTTCACTGGCAATATTTGTAAGTTGTACCTAGCTAAAGCAATAAACCCGATGTGTGTCCAATACGTTTGGTGTGTGTAAACTATGGATAAATGAATTAGCGTTTTCAGAATGCTCCTTTCACACTTGCATTGAATTCTTGATGCATTACGTGTAATGGGGATAAATGACTCCCCAGTGGTAAGCTAATCAAACAGTTGATTTATTTTGCAGCTGAGAGGGCACTTCATGTTCTTCTGCTATTCCAATTGTACTGCTCTAGTAGGTTTGCACAACGTGTCTGGCCCCATTCTTTTGATTCGGATAGTTTCCTAGTAGAAACATAAAAGTCTTGACACGCAGACTTCTTCTTGATGCAATAACTATGTAGCAATCACGATGTTTGAGATTGTTAAGTTTGCATAAAGGCTATCAGGAAGATTTGTCTGACAAAGTAATATTTCCTATACAAAGACATGGATACGAAAGACATCTTCTCAAAGTCATACCTTTGTTTTTGTTTCTACGCTTGCAAATATCTTTTTAGTTGAAAAGCATCGGATAATAATAAAAATTATAATTGTTTACTAAGAGCTTTGTTATAAGGTTCTCTCTTTTACATTAATATATGATTGCAATGGCTTTAAAATTTAATTTCAATGTACAAGCTTTATTCAAAAACATCTCTAAACCGGTCTTTCATCTCCCCAATATTCTGTCTAGTGCCGTCTTGCAGCTGTTATTGATGAACAGGTGATGAGCCTAAAGGCGGATTTACATACTACGATTTCCGGGTCGATCCAGGACCGATGTAGTCACGTGGCTAAAACAAGATTAATCGTCCGTGTAAATTGGCTCTATGACACCCTCGTCAATTTGGGGGCGCACAACACTGTTTTGGATATCCTCTTATTCATTGCCGGCTTCTTCTACAACTTAAATTCAAGGCCCTACTTAAGTAGATGAAGTAAGCGGTAACCTGGGGGTGTATTCACCTGGATAATACTTTGACTTGCATGGGAAAGAAGTTACATATTTCTTACGTAGCTGGTTTGTTTGCAATCAAGAATGTCATTAGTGTGCAAAAATTGCCAATTAGATGCATAGAATTATTCTTTGAAATGCTTACAGCATGTCCCTGTAATATGCTTCTATCAGTAATGCTTTGCCTCGTGGCTTCTCAGTGGCCATGTTAAATCTTTAGAGCAACTGCCACGATATCAAAAACTGGGAGTAAATCTTTTGCAATGTCAGACTTTTGCTAAGATCAATGATCGTGAAATCAAAAGTACTTCGGCGTATCATATACTTATAAGATTTCACTGCTTGTTGTATTTATGTCAATAAAAAATTCTATATAGATATTTTTTAAGCAAAAAGTTTGTTTGAAAATTAACCTCAAGCCCCATATATTAGAAGAATTTGACGAGTACCTCAAGCCTCATTTTTAACACCTTTCTTATCCATCCTTCCCTCAAAATCCTTCACTATTTTCATGTAGAGGTTGCGTACTGTTTCAGTTCCTATTTCCTATCTCCGAAAGTAAGTCCATGAAAATCACTTAATCAGTTCACACTTTAAATACTTAGTAAATGAAAATAGTCGGAGATATTTAAGTTAGTTATTAGACCTTAGCTACGACAAAAATATTCAACCTCAGGTAGAAATTCGCAATTATATATGAAAATGACATATCTACGCAGTATTGTATCTTGCAATAACATGTCATACCGTTATGTAGGTAAGAACGTTCAGGCAAAAGAGGAACTTCATTTCCTCACTGATATTGGTTTTAAAAGCACGAGTCTCTCTTGAGAGCTGTCAGTATACTTTTCGTTGCAATATTGATAAAACTTAGTTACAAATTCTCGTGAAGACAAAAGCAAGAATCTTGCCTGGAATCAGAAATTAACACATACAAACCTTTTCCAGACAAATCCTTAATCATTCTATTCGGCACTTATGCAAATTAATGTCAAATAAATAAAATCAACATTAAACAACAGGAGGCCGTTGTGGTTCAAATCTTTCAAAGCTTATTAAATAGCAAATATTGAAAATTGTGAAATTGTGGAGAAACAAACTGATCTTTTATGTCCACTGTTCCTCTCCCTGGTAAGAAATTGGTGCCATTCCAATCCTCGTCTTCTGACTTAGGGACGGGGGAATAGGGGGGCAGGGAGGGCCATGCCCCCCCAAAGATTTGCCTCATCTCATTTTTTTCCCGTGACAACTTTTTAGCCGTCTCAAAATTGAAATTTATTCCAACAGACATTGTGTCATATTCACAAGAAAGGCATTATTTGGCACATTTCATGCGAGAGACTTTTTCCAAGTTTCTAAAAGCACATCCTCCAAAGCCACACAATTATATATGCAATGAAAAGTTTTGTCTTTAACACCATATTTTGTTGCCCAGATGCATTTCTTGTGTTTGTTTTTTCTCGTTCTTTTCTGAATCTGAAGAGCAATTACATGAATTCACATTTTTCACTAATGCCTTTACACCACTATCATTTGAAATTAAGTTTAACAAAAGAACAATGAAGACTCACACTTTTTTTCTCATTTTCCTGGCTCGTGTACTTTATCTCAAAATGGGTTTTTAGACTTCGTTAGGTCAATGGACAATATCATCACGGAATTGCTTTATCTGCTAAAATTGTTCACTTGTTACACCTCACGAAAGATCCCTTTCCACAAAATTATCAAAGGCACCTTAGTGGAACATGAAAAGGTAAATTTGAACCTAACCTACCTGCCCCTCCTCCCAATCTGCTTTACCTCACCCCTCCCCTGTTACTTTAGAGTCACTTATAACCGTCCTCCGTCGCTCATCAATAACGTAATTTTTTTTCGATGCCATTCATGCTTTCAATTCCCAACACCAAACCATTTTTTCCAAGCTTTTGTTTTTAGCTCCAAATCTAATCAAGTTACGAGTTTTGTAAAATTTGAATATCGAATGTCAAATCGAATTCAAAGTTGATTAATTGTTGTTATTCTGAAAATGTCTGTAACGTTTATACTGCTTTTGCTAATATTTCTTCACTTTTTGATGAAAGTATATACTTCGACACGGATGAATGGAATTGTAGTCTACAAAAGCTAACTAACGTGGTAAACTATCACTCCGCTCAGCCTTGCTATATCGAATCCCGACTTAGTTAAAACCACTTTCACGCTCGAGGCTTGAGCAATATCGAATGATTATACTGACAGGAAGATGCTAAATTTCGACGATACTTCACCATTTTGCACCTTCACGGAACTCTGATACTAATAAAACATTTATCGTCGTACCCAAAATCTGCCATTTGCCGCTTTAAGACATCCGAATTAAATTTTCTGTTTGGAAGATCATAAGTAAAGTTTGTTTATAGTATACTCCTGGGTTACAGTAGCGAGATATTATTTAGCGAGGAATTTGTGCGATTAAAATAAATCCAGAACTTCCTATGAAATCAAAATAACATTAGCAGACATCGTGGCATATTTTTCATACAGCTAAATACAGATTTATATCAAGTGGAAATGTGAATAGACATGCAGTTACCTATTTCTTACGGCAAGAATAGAAGGAGAGAAAATGGTTGTGATGGGGGTAAATGTGACCGAATTCTAGAGACAACGTTGACTCTCCAAAACTTCTCTTGACTCATTGATGACTTGATATTTTAAAGTTTATCTATTTTACACAACAAAACTGGATGAAGCATCATTGACATATTCCCAGAAAGTTGCAGCACACATTTATAGTGAAAATTTTCATTATCATTTGCATAAGTTATTTTCTCTTGTTGTGCGTGGTAAGAACTTTACTTGATAAAATTTCAAAACATGAACTTCGAAGGAAAAGTATTAAAATAGGCCTATTTGATGAGTTGGTTAACCTACTTCTCAATACTCAGTACATTTATTCTTATCATAATGACACCATTTACTGTACGTAAGGAGAACCTACCTCATTTTGTATTATGTGACAATGCAAGTATCAAAATGTCCCATTCTTTACATTGATTAATTATTCTTCTTTACTGAAAGTGCTTGCCAAGAGCTGATTCACTAAGCGCGTCTGTTATGCAACAACGGTAATCTGCACGCTTTTTGAATTGCACGCTCTTGACGTCTCCATGTTTTGTCAATTTGCACTCTTGCACGCTCTTTCGTTCTACATGCTTTTATTGTCAATACATGCATGCATCTCGAGTTAATTGAAGCTTGAAAGTCGTAATGAATGTAAACTCACAACAACCAAGCACAAAATTTCCACCGTAAAAAGAATCTTTCCGTTTCTGATAGTATTATCAAAAGAACTTTAGAAGTCATTTTCGAAAAGTAACGGTCAGTGCTTGATGAAACACTTCTCTCCTACTTCGAAGCGCATCCTTCATGTAAAATGAATTAAAAGAAAGGAAAATAATCTGCGGATAAAAACAGCAGATTTGGGAGCGTCTAGATTATAACCCAAAATTTCACCCTCAACAAATACATAAATATTTACATGTTTGAGATTCCAATGAGTGACCTCATCAGGATCTAGGAGTAAAGTTTCTTTTTTGACTTTGTTGCACATAGACTCTTTCTTAGATAAACCAGAATAAGCCAAATTAGACATGCATAAAAGAATAACCATTGCTGTTATTTGCACAGAAAAACACAGAAATGTGAAGGATAATTTGAGAATAATGACACATTGATCCTAAAACTCAGTAGGCTAACAAATCTTTTTGATCGAGATATCATGGCAACAATTATAATTTAAGCTAGGTAATTATGTGATTTTGCTAAATATACGTCTTGCCGGTATGTATGGACTGACAAAATTTTATAAGACGAAAGAGAAAAATGTGGTCACAAGATGGCAGTAAAGAAATGTGAGAGTTGCTTTAGAAGTCAAGAAAGCAAAAGACGTTCTTAATTACAAATCATGAGAGGGAGTAGCTAATCAGTAATAAGAAGAACAGGTTGCCAAATAAATAGGAAAGACAGAGCTCTGATAAAACCCCACAAAATATTCTGCATTTCAAGTCACTTTGGTATTTGGAACTTTTTTGTTTGCTTGCTATCTAATTGTTGACCTGAACGTAGATGCTATCTAATAAATAACTAGAAATGAGGCACTTCGAAGTTCGTGAATAAATAAGAATTTTAAGGCACAATCACTTTAATTCCATAAAATTGACCATCGAACTTAGATTTATGTCAACTTATTCCGGTTGTTTCAAGCACTAATGCAGCACTTCTAAGAAGAACATGAAATTAGACGCAAAATTGCACTTACCTTGTGGCTTAACTTTCTGCTACTTCGCTTCCTGCTGCTACAACTGGCCAAATTAAACTCTTGGCGTATGTACATGGCGGCCATAGGTGCGATTTTTTGCTTGCAAGTTACAATCAAAACAATGCCAATATTTGGAAATAGTACTAATTTTCTGTGACATGCATTCATTACATTTTCTTGTTATTACAACTTCCAGTGAAGTCCAGCCACAAAATTGTCATTTCTTAAATTTGTGTTTACGGTCAACACGGGATAATGAATAAAGCGTTGTTGAAGAGCAAACGGTATAATGAGCTTCTCACTTTGACTTGTCAATTAAGTTGTAAGATTGATGTTACTATGCTTGGGGCAGCTAGAAAATATTTTAATGAGATCCTTAACTACTACATGGTATTGCTCTATTGAAAAATGTCTGGCCTTTTCCAACTGCGGAAAGTTAATTTCTGCCTAATTATACTTGACAATTGGTATATAAAATGCTCCCTTGGGTCTACAGCATTTCTTTAAATAGAAGTATAAAAATATCACAACTTAGAACGTTATGAGGCATCGATTGACTTACAAAAGTAGAAATTATGAAAATACACGTTGTTCAGTGGCATAATTGTTGCCATTAATTCACATGACTATAACAATTGAAGCTTTCAAGTAGATATAAATCGTTCATTTCGTCACTTAAGAATATTATAATCGGTTCTATTTTTCTCCTTTTCTACAGAACGTTCGTTTCACTTTTACAGTATTCCAAGCTTCAACGTAAACCAAATTTCTACAGAATGGTTTCTATGGAATAAAGTATCGTAGTTCGGGGCTATTCATGTTTTACAATAATAGGAACGGAACATTTCAATTTTTTGTTATGCTTTAGAGAGGACCATGTTTTTATTATTATGTCAACATTATCAAATGTTTGTTAAAGTTGAAATGTAGTTTTTGCTATCGTTATAAAATAGCAGAAATGCATTTCACCCTTTTTAGGCCTCTTACTTAATATTTTAAGGGTAAAGCAGATTCCCAGGTTGCCGAAGCACTGTCTTTGGTCAACACCTATAGAGCGACTTCAGTCAGACCCAAATTTCATAAATCCACAGTCAAGGTCCCTCGGCATCTTTATGGCAAATGTTCATACAGATCTGTCGCAAATTGAGGAAGTAATTACAATTACATACATACATACATACATACATACATACATACATACATCCATCCACACATACATCCACACATAAATACACACATACATCCACACATAAATACACACATACATACATACATACACACATACATACACACACATACATACATACATACATATATACATACATACATGCAGACAGACAGACAGACAGACATACATACATACATAAATGCGTATATACATACATACATACATATATGCATGCATGCATGCATACATACACACATAGATATATACAGACTTGATAGTTATCGAGGAAGTCAACGGTACACATAACCAATCCAAGCCATTTTGTTCATATACTGTATATAGCTGATGACAATAAAAAAGTGTACATCAAGGTAACAAAGGAATGTACGGCCATTTAGGGAACAGAGAGCATTAATTCCAGAGAGCAGGCAGTCCGCCTACTCTATTTGAGGACCTTCGCCACGCAGGGGTACGCTTACTATGGGATTTACTTAATTAGGGGTCTGAGGTTGTGTGGTAAATTTTTAGGAGATGCTCAATGAGGAGACAGTGCTTTACTCCAAAAATGACAGTAGCAAACGCCTTGACTTGTTTAATCCCATGTAAGTAAGATTCAGGTTTTACCCTCATTTCAGACGTTTTGTGTGAAGCATTTGAGGGAAATGTGATCCCATTTAGGATAAGGAGTATCCCTAAAAACTAAGTAAACGAAACAGGCTACGAGGAGTAAGGGCTAAGCATAACTCCGTTTACAAGCACATATTAAACTGTTCAAATAAATATGAAACGTGATTGGTATCAACAAAAGTTATTCAAAATGATACCCATGATGAGAAACTGTTTGGAGAAAACATTTTCATTGTTGATGGCAGAACCGGGGGAGGGGGGGGATGCAGTAGTTTTCGAAAAGAATTTGACATATATTGACCTGCATCTGTTAAAGGAAGTAAAGTAAAAAATTCAATTTTGTCATAAGACTACATTTTAAGTACATGACTTTCTTTGCTGAAATCTCACAATATCACTCACCTGCTCATTTCATATACTTACGATTTATCGATCTTCTAGCATCTGAAAATACATTGCCGTTGTCAGGTACATTAGAGACAACGTGAAAACCAAATTAGTGGCTGGATAGCAACATATTTTACTTTTATTAACAGTCTACGTTAATTTGGGGGTGCTAACGTGATTGGAGAGGAGGGCGATCATGAATTCAAAACACGTATTCTCTTAAAGAATTCCTATCCGGTCAAGGCAGCCAACGTTCGGGACAGCGCAGCGTGTGGCTGTCTCGCAATAATACAAACACCATTCTTATTAAATGAAACATATTTCTTTGCAGAAAAGATGACAAACACACGAAGGCAACAGTTCGCCTATAACAGTCACTATTTTTATTATATTTACTGTATGTAAGCAAAATCTCACAGTTTATATAAATTTTTTAAGTAATAACTTTGATAATTTAATAACTTGAACAATTCAGAATTACGAGTATTGTACAAACACGTAACACTTTCAATCCGTTAAGTTCACCACAAGACAATTATGGTTGCCTTAGAACAGCGGTTTCCAGCCTTAGGGCTGGCTGGAGGGTTTCGAAGGGGTGCGCAAAGGATGCAGACCTGTAATCCATATCCTAGTGAACAGAGCGGCTTACACGGTCATTGGCTTCAATGAGAAAAGCATGGGAACTGCCTTAACAGTGACTGGGAGAAATAGTTATTGCACTGAACATTTGACTGCTATGTGCCACACCCTATCTAGGGTAAGTTACGGTTAGTATGCGGTCACAAGAAGGTTGAGAACCGGTTCCTTCGGATCTGAAGTATGATTTGCGGTTCAAATCATAGTCAGTCTAATGAACATATTCGACAAGGGTTGAGTTTGTTCTAAAGGATACTAACACGTGACATCCATTCGCATCCGTCTATGGCATAACGTAGAAGCTGTCACCTTTAGTATCATAACAAAGACACGTTTTCTAGTTTCACAACGTACCTGGAATATGACAATATACACACTGCATGTGTACATAATTAATAAATAATCATACCTTCTTGATTTAATGTACAATTTAACATCTTTCTCAATACCAGTCGCGGATAGAAGAGGAAATTGTTCATACCGTCAGATATTGCGTGAACTGCGAACTGAAGCTCACGTGTTCAGCGCTCTCTTCAAACACCTCTAGTTCACATCGAACAGGTGCGTCTGCCCGATGCAATCTGTCCGCCTCGTTTTGTCGCCTACGTAACTCTTTTTCAAGTGCTCTGGCGAGAATGTAAAGTCGAAGTAACCTCGACTTATATCTAGTAGTGTTATGCAAGGGTCTTCATTAAAAGTTCTCCACTTTCATCTATCGTTGCGAGAAATTACAGTATCTTTTTGTAAACTCACAATTGCAATAAAATGTAATTTA
The DNA here is from genome assembly GCA_010016065.2 of Carybdea cf. marsupialis auct. non (Linnaeus, 1758). Taxonomy (NCBI): domain Eukaryota; kingdom Metazoa; phylum Cnidaria; class Cubozoa; order Carybdeida; family Carybdeidae; genus Carybdea; species Carybdea cf. marsupialis auct. non (Linnaeus, 1758). Next base: position 17,919 of record JAAAKL020000565.1, read on the forward strand.
ACTGCGAAAACATAAATTGTATATTACATGCCCATTGACAACATCACCATTTTATTATCTCTCTTTACGCCTTCTTTTTTCCACTCCTGTTTCTTCATAATGTGCACAATGTTACTACGTGATGTGCTGTGCAGATATCCTTCGCATGTAACCGTTTTAAGTCACAAAAAGTTTTAAGACAAGCGACTTCGTGAGTGTCTTTCAGTCGTTATCTGCAATACAAAAGAAAGAACAGTTGTTAACATACTGTAACACGTCATTAGGTTGTGCCAGTTAAAACACAACCATTTAAACAAAATGTGAGTGAGCCACTGAGTGAGTGAGACAGTGAGTGCATTAATGAGTGAGTAAGACAGACAGTGGGTGAATTAATGAGTGAGTGAGTGAGTTAGTTAGTGAGTGAGTCACTGAGTGAGTGAGACAGTGGGTGGATTAAAGAGTGAGTAAGACAGACAGTGGGTGAATTAATGAGTGAGTGAGTGAGCGAGTGAGTTAGTGAGTGAGTGAGTGAGTGAGTGAGTGAGTGAGTTTTTAGTGAGTGAGTGAGTGAGTGAGTGAATTAATTAGTGAGTGAGTGAGTTAATTAGTGAGTGAGTGAGTTAACTAGTGAGTGAGTGAGTAAATTAGTGAGTGAGTGAGTGAGTCAGTGAGTCAGTGAGTCAGTGAGTAAATTAGTGAGTGAGTGAGTGAGTGAGTGAGTGAGTGAGTGAGTGAGTGAGTGAGTGAGTGAGTGAGTGAGTGAGCGAGTGAGTGAGTGAGCGAGCGAGCGAGCTAGTTAGAGAGTGAGCTAGTTAGTGAGTGAGCTAGTTAGTGAGTGAGGGAGTCAGTGAGTCATTGAATGAGAGTGAGTGGGTGAATTAATGAGTGAGTGGGTGGGTGAATTAAAGAATGAGTGAGGTAGTGAGTGAGTGAGTGAGTGAGTGAGTGAGTGCCACACTGACTGAGACAGTGAGTGAATTGGTGCGTGAGTGAGTGAGTGAGTGAGTGAGTGAGTCAGTCAGTCAGTGAGTCAGTCAGTCAGTCAGTCAGTCAGTCAGTCAGTCAGTCAGTGAGTCAGTAAGATAATGAGCCAGACAGTGAGTCAACAGACATTGATCAACAGCTTAGATACTCAACATACTTCTGAAGTTTTGGAAAATACGCAATAGACCTCCCATCCTAATGAACAAAGCCGATTTTAACTAGAAATTAAAAGAATAAGCGATGTCTCCATTCGTGTCAGGAGCATTACTTTGTGAAATGTCATCAAATCTCTAGAAATGTTGCCATCCCCCACTTAAGAACTTGCAGTTTCTGTTATGATTACGATGAATATGTTTGTCCACTGTTAAAGTTAAAGTAACGCAGACCTTTCTATACTTTGAGAGATTGTAATAAGTTCGAGTCATTAAATCAGTCAAGACGTGTAAATACAAAATCAGACAATATTCCATCTGCTCTGTCATCGGTACTCTATGCTTCCCTCCAACCGCCGAATAATCAGTATTGGCGTACATGCTATATGACTTGCTATCAGGAAGTTATTATTCTATAAAGACCCGAAAATTAAACGGAATTGCATGTAACAATGACTAAGATTGGCGTTTGTCTTTCCATTCAGAAATAAGTCATAATAACTGCGAACACGAAAATTGATCAACATACAGTCATACATATGTATGTCATACATCACTGACAATATACCAGCTTTACCGTCAAGTTAATAACATATTTCCCCTTCTAATAACCGGCTTATATAATACTCTGAAGTTTATCGGTGTCATTGATAAAAATTTTGCTATCGGGATATCTTTGCTGTCTGTAAGATAAGGAAATTGCAGAAACTGGTTCCTAGCTGTGTCAGCTGACAAAAATATTCGTGTAAGAAAGTATGACTATTGGTCATTCTATTCAAATCAAAACAGAAACGTCGCATGATAGAAAGTGACCTTCCGAAAGTTTCAGCTGTAGCACAATCATTTCATGTAGAAAAGATGAAGAGCTCTGAAAGTAAATACACGAACGTCCAAAGGATGCACATGAATCAGCATAGTTGGATCTTTGTGTACATTTCTTGATGTGAATAGGCATCCCGAACCGCATATCAAAGATTTATATTTAATACGATGGTGAGAAAAGCTATTTGATGTTCATCGAATGTAAATAATATCAAAGAAATGTTCGTTCCTCTGAAATGTGTTGTTGACATTACAAGTTACAAGTAAAAAATGTGCTGCAAACAGTATGTTATGTTAGACTGTTTATATCAGCTTGAGTTAAATTATTCAGACATTATTCGCCTCGCTATTCCACTTCCAATATTCTAAGATATGAAAATCCCTGTCATGCAAATAATACTTTTACTTGTTTATTGACATCAGACACGCTGAAACGACTGTAAATAGTGAATTTCTTTCCCCACATTCACTAAGATAGTATATCCATATCTTTTCTGCTCACATAGCAGCCAAATGTTTTCTGGAATCGATTGAGATCCGGGTTCGACGACAAAATAATAAATTTAAAAGGGAATATACAGTGTTTTAAAAATTGCTGTCCTAATATCAACAACACCCCTTGCTTTTTCACGGCTACTGTTCTCTGAATTCGCTGCTTATTTGCTTATAAGTTCCTCCCTTCTACTTACAACCCAGTGGCTACGATCAAAAGAACCACTATTGGCCATTGTGTATCTGGTGTAAAGATGGCCACAATGTCCATACATGTCCTAACAAGCATCTCATATAACTAGATGACCGACGTACAGGTTTCATCATAGTGGCAGACGAGGCATTGGTGTTGACGTCACTGAATTGCATGGCATGGTTTGCTCTATTGGGTGATCATAAGAGGTTGCTAAATCCATGCCTGGAGCACATTGACTGCCAAACCTTCAAATGTCATGCAATACACTGGCGCCCTAGGAACACCTCATTTTCAGACTTTAAGCGATAAAATGGCTCGTTAACTTCGTTGATAGGCATCGGGAGCCATACCCATTAGGTTGATATACGGAAACTAGGCTATGGGCCCAGTGGATAATCTCTTGTTCTCTCGTTGTGCAGTAATTTTTAACATTTGCGATGATGTGTTTGATTAGTACTGATATTTCTTCCGATACTATCCTCGGTAACCTTTGATAAGGCAGAGTTAAAAAACTAGATTATGGGCCTAATATATCAGAATTTATATACTCTTGATTTGCTGTGCAAATAAATTTAAACGAACGTACTCCACTGCGGTCGTACTTCCTCCAATGTCACTCTTGAGATATTTCCATTCTCTCTTTCTATCAACTTGGATATCGGGTATTTGTATCAATGCTCTAAGATAAGATGTCTGTATATGGATCGCGCTCTTATCAATTGTAGGGTTTTATAGATGGTAGATGTTTATCATGTCGTGAGTCGTAGTCTTTTTTTGAGCTATGTTTCTCCCATCTTCAGGCTAATGGACTCTGGAACCTTTTGCTGAATTTATGTTGTACTGAATTTATGGTTTTACGTAACTTTAAAGGTAGCTTTCACCTTGACGATCCTATCCTTCCAAGGTCTGTATTAATCCTAACAGAGCTTCTCGTATCCTAGGAGATCAATGCTTGAATGTAAAAGGTGATAACAGCTTACCTTCAAAGTACGCAGCATCAGCCATTACCAAGTAGAGAACCTTCTGATACAGATGCTCCTTTTCTGGACCCAATAAATCCATAACCTCGTTTTCAGGGCCGATTGACACATTTAGTTCATCATCATCATTTTCCTGCATGGCCTGTAAATACAGAATAGGTAGTGAGAATCGTAATGTCAAGACAAAGCCTGCCCCCCCGAATAAATTCTGAATGGGACAAGAGGCAGTAGGCTCCACAGATATTGACAGGGCGAGATGCTATGGATTCTCAAGTATCCAAAAGTTAAATCAGTAGAGTGCCTTGAAAAAGCATAAAGCCATATGCGCTGGAAAAGTGATGACGTCACAAATCAAAAGTTTTGGAAATAGTAAGATTTGACTCCAGTTATCTGAAGGCAACCCAGGAATAGGCTGTTTCATAAAATACCAGACCTGTCGTGTTTATAGTACTTAAATTAGGAGCATTTCAATTTCAAAAATCTCTGGTCAAAACTCTGTTAATATTCCTAGGTTCCTTACGTTAGGAACCAGCATCAAATAATAAGGTTTTGTTAGAGAGATTTAAAACTTTTAAAGATGATATCTCGGTGTTGGGAAAGGGAAACACTCTTAATTTTGGCCACTGGAGTTCTTACTTAAAAGTAAACATGAAAATTGAGGTTTTTTTCCCTAATTCAAACATTTTCAAAATTGCGACGTCATACTTTCCCAACGCATTATATTTTCTGAAGTGATAGTCTTTTCAAACTTACCACTTAACATATTCTCATTTCATCTCCATCTAAAGTTCTCTTGCATACCTCTCAACCATGGCCGTGGTCACCTCATACATATTCAATTCGTTCCTGGCCACTTGCACTTTTTACAAACATTAGATGGGAGTTCTCAAATATCAGTCCTCGGAAATAAAACGACGACAAATGTGCAAAAAGCGCTTGATAGCCCAATGATACTGCTTTTCCCACGAATATTAGAAACATTCTTGCTCTTGTTGTAGGACTGTGTCAAATTTAAAAGCCGCATCAGTCTAACAATGTAGAAAACCATGCCTTCCAGTTAAACAGGTGCTTACACGTATGTCTCTTATGGACCAGATATCCCCCAGACCTGGTCATTATATCTAATCCAATCACCAAACAAGCACTACAAACAGCCATTAAAATTACGCCAATTGTAGTTAGCATAATGTTTAAATATACGATATATAACATAACCTTAAGCAAAGATATCCATCAAAAGGACAAAGATATGTGACAGACGTTACCTGAATATATCTATAGACTTTCAGGAACTTTTCAACCCCCAGCTCTTCTTCTAACGCTTGCCTTGATTCCTCTATCCTTTGGAAGAGATTTTCTTTCGTTTTCATCTTCTTCACAGACTTTTCTAAATGTTCAACGGTGTTTCTTTCCTCATCTTCACCTTCATCTAAAAAACATAAGCAGGGTATCAGTTGCGGAGTTGGAGCAAGTTGGGCATGTTGTGCTGCAATTGTGTCTCAGATCTTTGAGACAACTGAATTTAATAATCAATACTGTATTGACACCGGATAATGATAGAAAAAATATCTGTTAATTTTTATTTGCTCTCGTAGGACTTAATATTATTAACAGAAGATTTTTTTATATGCTGTTATTTGTAGGTATTCTTTTATGCACGTTCTGTAAATATACTGACTAATTGGTTAAATTGGTGAACGCTTCTTGGGGCTGCTGTGCTATCAAGTACAGTATTTCAATATATTAATAGGGGCTACAGTAGGTAGACGCTAATTCGAATGCTCCTTAGTTCCAAGTTTCTATACGTCCCTAGGGTTTGCTTTACTAAGGCTGCATATTTTGTCATTCGAGTGCTTAAACTAGTAAATGATTACTGCATTTAGGTAATACACAGTGACGAATGTTTTAAAGAATAAAGTATATCAACTAAAATCTCGTACTTGTTTACATAGACACAAGAGAGGGTGTGCTTAATTACGATGTCGCTATTACAAACGAATTACTACCGTCATGTTATTACAGCTTTGCACTTAAAGCAATCTTTACATGTAATTGGAGACGATTTGCGTAAGATTGCATTGAATTTTTTAATTCTAGATAGGTATGTACGTAACTCACACGAAAACTAATCAACAAAAAGCATACATAGATCTAAGAGAAGCAGGAGAGACTGGACATATCCTGTGGTATCATATAATCACTATAGGGATAACTTCTGTTTGGCATAGAATATAGCTGCCTACTAGAAGAACTTAAGTTCTTAACGTGGTTGAATGGTACCACAGAAACACTGTGTATTACTTATCTACTATGATCTAGTTCTTTTGGAGACCATTGCCTTCCTCTTGCCAATCAATATTTCTGTACGTTTCTAAACCCATGCTCATATTCAAAGTACTCGATTCCATGACTGGATTAGTAGTTTATAAAAAAATTCCAAATTTTCCATTGAGGTTCCTAAGTGCAGGATTTCTACTAACGACAAGAGTTTTTGCTCTTCAATGTTTCCACCTGAAATTCCCTTCTTCTTCCATGTTTTCCTAACGTCTTAATCAATATTATAATTCCAATTATAAGTTCAAGGTTCTTAGTAGCAATACCTTGCAGCTATGTCTACTATTTAACCTAACTGCTTTATTTATGCCCTCTTTATCGGTAGCTTGCGTTTTATAGGCAGTCATTTCATTAAAAAAGGCTTCGATATCTAAATGAGCTCACTTTAGTTATTGATAGGCTGTTATTATCTACATACTACAGGAAAACCTGGTGATGTTACATTTAGCTTTGTTTTAACAAAAAACTATCCTGTAAGAAGTTGGGAGGGTCCTCTTAGCCCCTAGTTCCTATACCCCTCTTCGACGTCATAAGTACCTCACCTGAGTCCCAGTCTTCGAAGATAGAGCTGCGCACTTGTTCATCTGCAATGCAAGTATATAATTCAATGATTAAATCGTACGATAACGTTGACAGGATGGTTCTTTTGGGGAGGCACGTAATATATTCCAAAACACGAACATACATTTAACCATCTTCATTCTAACACTTCGCAAGTAATTTCAAAACTGTAATTGACACAAATCAGGGAGATTCATGAGGAATAGTGATCTTTACAGTCAAACCGGTCTTGATCTGTAAGAGGATATACTTATTCTGACATTTATTGCATTTATACGTATATCACTATGGCAACGAAAAGAATCCAAAGGAATGTATGGTTGTTCTCGGATCAACTTCATCATTTTGGTTGTCGAATACGTATTTTTGGACTTGATCTTAGAGTAGAGGCAGAGGATGTATATGGAATAAGGAGATAATTACAGAAGTGGCTAAAATAAGTAAATTACCGTCTACACAATGCAATTCAAGACAGAAAGTGGGATTAAAGAAAATAAGTTGTAAACTAGATCGGCCCACGATATTTACGTTAATATTAACATCTTCAGGGTATGTAATGCATAAATTGAATTCACGGACGGCATTGGCCTGTAATGCATATATTTTACGTCTTTACGTCCTCATACATAGAAACAAACATGTCTAAGAAAAAGAGGAAGAAGCTGGTGCCAAAGAAACTAAAGGACAATTTAAAATTCTGACCAAAACTTTACGTCTATTTTTGCTAATTTGATGGTTGCCTTGACCATTCGTAAAAACGTAGCAATGAACAAGTGAAAGAATCACTGCGGGATACTGTCGCATAACATGCTTAGAAAATGGCTGATAGAGACGAGACATATCAAGACGCACAATGGTCAGGAATAAATACATAGTTGACGACACATACCACGTGGGGATGATTCAACTGAGTCTGGTTTTCGCAGAGATTCTGATGTTGCGGGTGGCGTCTTTCCTATGTAAAAAAGAACCCATACCATAACGTTTATCTTCATTATTATTACTATTATTATTGTAATCATCATCATCCTCATCATTATGTTCTTCATCATCATTTTCACGATTATTATCGTCATCATTATCTTCGCCATTTCCATCATCATCTTCATCATCATCTTCATCATCATCACCATCATAATTATCATCATCATCTTCATCATCATCATCATCATCATCATCATCCTCGCCTTCATCATCATTTTTACGACAATCATCGTCGTCATCATCATCATCGTCGTCATTGTCGTCATTATCATCGTCATCACCACGCTCATCAATACCATAATCATAACAATCATGATCGTTTCCAGCTTAATCACAAGCAAACAACATCTTTTCCCGTTTTACGGACATGTGTAAAACGGACTTTGCATTCCTGAAACCAATCTCTATGTGCAACTATAGTAGAGAAACTAAATAAGAAGCGTTGTTTATCTCTGCCAGCATTCACTTCGTGTCCTGCTATTCTCAATGTATCAAATTTCGACTTTTTAACACTTCTCTAGCATCCAAAACACAAAGTTACAGTTAGTAGTTACTTAAAATATCAGTAGAAAAGAGCACTCTACCTGCAGAGCTATTCAAGACATGCCTCATTGAGTTAAGCATGTTTTCTAAATCCTCTTTCTCTTCAGCTTCTTCATCTGGACTCTGGCTGGTGTACTCTTCTTCTTCTGCCTCATCTTCTGCGTCTCCAGTGTCTATCCTGTAAAACAAATCCATCATCAAAGCCCTAGCTTCGTTTGTATAAACATATGTTGGTCCGTGCGGGTGGACAAGAGTATAGGCGCATCTCAAAAACTAATATATAAAAATGAAACCCCTTCCAATTATGACAAAAATCATAGATTTGTAGGTGCAATACTCATACACAAAATATCTTGTAGATCACTCTGGATTCTCAGTGTAAGGATTTAGAACGAGAAAGGAAAACCTTATTAAAGAGATTTTCAATCAAAGAAGGTTGGTAGCTTAAAACTAATTGGATCCTATAGGTGATACAACGAATCACAAATGTCTTACATAATGTTTCATGTTGCATTTGGTACGAACAACAATCTCGAAATCCAAAAAACTTAAGTAGTTTTTTCTGCAATACACGGATAACACGAGTATTCCAAGCGTAGACTTCCGACGGATGTGTAGTAAAGTAAACATGTTTGTTAATATGGTAAAGTAAGACAAAGTAAACAGAGTTTGCCATATAAAAAGACTATGAAAATCTTCATTTAATCCTCTTCCGCATAAACATGAGGCAAGCAGCTCGTGCGCACTAAAACTGTCAAATATAATATCACAAAATACAGAAAAAGTGAAGTTTCTCCGAATTACTCATTCTGCTTCGACGATGTATCCCTCGCTGGTAGTCCACAGCCCACATCTCTTCCACTACTCTCGTCCTCTTCATCATCTCGTTCATCGTCAGCCATGCTGTCACTACTTTCGTTACTAGTCTCCTTCTTCGATCCATTATCCGAATCCACACTCGTGGAAATATCCAAAGCTTCAATGCGTTTGGTGATTTTTGTAAGGTCTGGTAATGAGCACGTCCTCAAGAGCTGGGAGGAAACACAAACGTACGTGGAATGGTTCCTCGTAACAATAGGTGGGTAGCCTAGGTGGCATGAATTGGGCAGCTGAATGCATAACCAAACAATAGTCTAACCATTACGGCAATTAGCTTCTCTTTCTAATTGTAACAGTGCTTGCGTTGGCGAACGTAAGAATGCTTTGATCCACCAACATGGCCGAAGAATTATTACGTAAACAACTAACAAAGTACCAAAAAGAAATTGGCTTGTTTCTAGATTACCCATTCAAAAAATCCCTTCTGACGTAGCTTCTGCTTTTATCTAGTCTAGACGCCAATTCCACCTTATGGAGTTTAAAGGTCAGCCTCTCTGTGCCATGTTATTTGACACTACAAGAACACCCTTTTGGAAAATTATCAGTCCCCACGCCCGTGCAACGAACTATTTAACAAAACATAACTAAAATATTAACAAAACATTACTAAAGAAATTACTGCATATGCCCACCGTCACTAGGACCTAGGACTCTCCTTTTCGTAGAACATTTACCAGTGCTACGATGTACAGAAAGTAACAACATAACCAACTATGCGACACTACTCGACTGGATAGGTCAGCTGACCCTCTTGTGCTTGGGGCACTCGATGTTCCCATGAAGTATGAGATAATGGCCATTACTACCTGAAACGCTGAGTAGTGAAAACTTGGCCCGTTACTGAAAACAATTCGTAGGAAGAGAAACATAAAGGCTTTTTGCTTGGTTATACTAAGCTTTACTTATAAAAAGGGAATATCGTAATCTTAAAGTTCCAACCTACGAAACGATCTCCATTGAGTACATAAGGCCTGTAAACTCAATTGGTCAAAAGCATCATAAGATACAGTTTGCCTCTCATTTTCAGAAGACGACTTTAAGACCATTTACACATTTTCTCTACATATGCAGATAGAAAAGGTTCATAGTTAAATTAGCAAGTTTGTCCTTCTTACCTTCCTATCTGTGTCATAATGTCCAGTTTTCAGTCCTTGGCCTCTGGTTTGCATAAGATCACTGCTTGGGGTATGGAACGACCTAACAATGACGAAACATGAGCCGATAAAACAGCATTTATTAACTTTACATCCTAAGAGATACGTAGAGTAATTCAAGATTATAATCTCATCTTGAAAGGTGATAATATAAGCTATACTGGGCCGTCCAATTTTTACAAATGCAGTCTGATGGCTTCCAGCAACTGCTCTTCAAAAGCTGGCGGTCTTTGTTGGTTTCCTTAGCACTGTTGACAGTTAAGTTTGAAATTCAGACCCAAAGGGCTAACAAATGCTTTAATTTCCTCGCAGACCTCGCCATGCTCTTATAATCGTATCTGTACGAGCGTCTTTCTTATGTAAACCCGTTTACAAAGTTGCATAAGGAACGACGATACGAAGTTCAACCCTACCACCGATATACACCACCTCCGGCTTTGGAGACACGCTTCGTATCCTCGTCATGAAAAGGCGGCACATTGATTGGAGGGTCCAACTTAATCTGAAGTCTAGGAATGTTTTACCAAAATATCATTGATATTTTGGCTTGCCACTCCAGCAAAGTTCTCTCGTGGAAGAAACAGAGTCCATAAAAAGGGATTATCTTCCACATGCTAGCAAAGATACGATAAAGTCTTCCTAAAGCGTTGAATGGAGAAATATCGCTCTAAATTTAAACTAAATCCAAGAAGAATAAATACATTTGAACAATAGTTTGGAAACCAATATTTCAATTTATCACAGATGTTCCCTGCTTTTCATGATCATTTGAAAATACACCAACTGTAAGGTGTACTAGGTGCTAGCACAAGTGTGTTTAGTATAATGGGACGATTATGTTGTTGGTTTTAGTTGCGCTTTCTTTGGGGTGTACTTGGCAAGAAATTTTACAACGCGATTTCCAAATGAATTGCTTTTATAATATGCTTAATCCATTTTCTTAATAGTTACTTCCATTATTAATGTTTTACACACGTACAGAAATCTTCTTATAAATTTGATGCCGTACATATCTTCTTCAAACCATTTTGATCAGTCTATCCCGAGTCATGTTTTAATGGGTACTTAACGTATATCACTTTGGATTGGCACGGAAACACTCGATGTTTGCACAAATCCTACATGTGCGATGACTACAGCAGTGGATCTTCAGATGGAAAACTATGCTTTTGAAATGGTGGATTCGATAAATTAAAAAGATAGCAAGCGTGAAGATTTTAAAAGTGAACAACCGATTGGGAGTGTAAGACTCAGTTAAATGGGTAAGCAAAATAAAGGATTCCTATACAGCACGGAAGTTTGCCGTCACAATTTAATGAATGTAAAAAGTTTAACAATTTAGTATCAACTGTATTCCTCCTGTTGACATTGAAGGTTTGCAACATGACTCCAAACAACTTAAATTGTAGTTATCACATAATTATCTACAGACGGCATAACACTGCTACCCAACGCCGGTCTCATTGTAATATACCCGCAGATTAAACTGGCAAGCTCATCTCTACAGGTCTATTCACAAAAACCTCTTTTTTGCAAGGACCCAATTCGATTAATCGAGTTTGTTTACAGTACATTACTTACTGTAAAGCATCACTTACTCGTCCTCGTCTCCTATGTCTTCAACTCTTAACTGATCATTGTCCTTCGCTGGAGTGGATACAGCACGTCCTTTCTGGAATAGCTTGTCATCTTCTTCATTTTCAGTGGGCAACTTCTGACTACCTTTGTTCTCTTCCACTTTGTTACCATCTACGGATCACCGAAAACAATCAATGGTTCAATAATCAATCGGATACTAAACAATGCAACGATACTTACAGACACGAATCATATGCCAGAAGTCAAAAGGATTAACTCTGTCCAGAGTGGGGCCTTTTAGAATTCCCTGGGCATTGGGGGTTGGGGGATAGTGGGCCCGTGGCTATATAAATGCTAATAACTCTGTGAATGTTTGACATTAAGGTATGGAAACTGGCCTTATTGTTAATTCATCTAATAGCCATAGAAATATAAGTTTGGTTTTGGAATAAAGAGGATATGAAGTCACAAGACAGCCGAAAGTATCTGTACAGGTCCAGCCACCAAGATTTATATCTGGAACTATTTGAATTGAACTGTTTTCCAAATTTTGTATTGTATAATTGGATAATCAAACCGTTCGCCTGTCCATTTGCCCATGCGCTGGAGTAGTAGCGCAGTAATAGATTCTTCAGTTGTAAATGTACAAATCCTATTTCCATTTTTTCTTCTGCCGACCTTGGCGGGAAACGATCGTTTACGAACTAGGCAATATCGAGAAAGGTCTTACAATGACCATCAGATAAAACCTTTTACAAGTTTTATTAGTCGTAAAAATTCGCTCTTTCATTTCATGGACATAACCCAATAGTAGGTTCACTAACCTTCTTTTCACCAAACAAAAACTTAACAGTAATCAATTTATCCCTAGGTATCAGGTAGAAGTAGATAATCACAACACTAAAGTATATTTGATAGGGCAAGTGTATCTGGGCAACTGCTAACTTTTGTATTTCATAGCTCTAGACACTTCACAGTTTATAACACTGTGGCAAGAGATGCTGATTAATCGAAAATTTATTTTTCTTTAGGAAATTTTTAGCAAGAGACAGTGACAACTGAACATGAAACTCCATAAATTTAGCAAAGAAACGTTCCAATGTAACAAAATGAAAGCAAACTAAAACAAAATTACTCTGAAAAGAATTGGGTCATTCGTATGGGAGCTTACTGAAAATTGTTACTTAAAACTAGCCTTACTTAAAGTGTACCTCCAGTGGTCAGAAAATTTTTGATATTTGTTCACTTTGTTTCAAGGCATTGAATTGACACGTTAGCTTGGTCTCACGTACAATTTTCCGCAGTATTACGTGTTTTTAACGACCTTTTTCGAGAACCTGGCAATTTTTGACGTCATAAGGGACAAATCAGATGTCATAAGGAAAAGGGAAGCTCAGTTGCTGATGCTGAAAAATTCGATACGAGGCAAATATGTAGCCGGCCAACAGTCCAGTTGTGAGCTCTCTTACACGATCGTACGTGTACACTTAACACGGGCAAAAAGAAGACTTAAGAATATTTAAGTATCGTGAAAAAGAAGTATATCACTATACAGTATAGGTTGAACGGTACAGTCCAGTCAAGTATACTTTACTCTGCAATACAGCTAGACACACTATCCGGATAGTATAGCTTAATACAGTGCAGTACGTAAGGGTACAATACGGTGTAGCATAGTACTGCATAGTGCAGTGCAATATAGTATAGTATAGTATAGTATAGTATAGTATAGTATAGTATAGTATAGTATAGTATAGCATAGTATAGAATAGTAAAGTATAGTATAGAATAGTATAGCTATTATATTATAGTATAGTATAGTATAGTATAGAATAGTATAGTGTATTATAGTATAGCATAGTATAGTATAGTATAGTATAGCAATAGCATAGTATAGTGTAGTATACTAGGGTACAGTAGAGTACAGTGGAGTAGAGTAGAAGAGAGGCATACTGAAACGTGAAGGGACTAACCTGCTCCCCAAGCTTTTCTAACATTAGAAACATCTTGCTTTTTCCCATTAACTTCTTTCAAGTTCTCCTCCTCCTCGCCCTCCTCTTCTTCCTCACTTAATTTCGGTCTGGGCGGCAAAGGCCTTCTGATAACTGTAGTTCCAAAGTTTCCAGACTTGCTATTAGACGCAGTTACTTTAAACGTCTCCCCAATACCGCTTCTTGGCGAAGCACCGCTCCTCGGTGAAGCATCGCTCCTCGGAGAAGCATTGCTCCTCGGAGAAGCACTACTCCTTGGCGAAGCATCGTTCCTAGGCGGAACACCACCTTTTTCACTCGATTCGATGGACTTTCTTGGCGACACAGGCCTATCCCGGACGTTTCCTTCTACGTTGACATAGAATGCGTAATTAGCAGGCTTGTCTGGGCTCTTCGGTGACGCTGGCCATGGTCTGCTTGGTGAGTTCGGCTGCCCATGAGATCCAGTTGTTATCATTGTCCCTGCGACTGTACTATCTGTGGACAGTTCAGCGTGTTGGAGTATCGATACCACCTGTGTCTTCCCATCCGGATTCCAACATCTACGTGCATCTGCTTTTTGGTTTCCAGCTTTCAGTACCACGTCATCTGCTGATGTTGCTGTAATTTAACATAAAAGAAGTTGCAAAGTGTTAAGATGCCTACTGAGCTTAAAATATTTATGTGCGACTAAAGCTGGTGGCCTGTTCTACTTTTGACAGGTGTCCAGGTTACCTTTTCTTATATATTCGTTAAAAGGATGAGCAAATAGCATTTACATCACTTTATAGACATTTGTGAGGACTGTATTTGAAGAATTGTTTCAAAGACAGAATTGAGGCCTTATCCACTGAACATTTTCTGCCTCCCATATTTACCACTCATTTGTCCCTATCAAATTAAATTTCCCACAATTACGTTCTCCAAAAAATCTCTATTCTCAATGCCTTTATATATCATCAAAATAAATTGTACGATATATTTTTAAATACAATCATAATCAAAAGAATATTCAATTTTCCAAAGCTCTTGTAGTGCATTCCCTAAAGTTGTTATCGTATTACAATCAAGTTCTCTGTTTTTCAAGGTATGTAGCGACGCAGCCAATATCTGCATGCATATTTGAAATTACTAACCCCGTAACACGTTCATTGCAGTTAAGATGATACTGGGCTAAATTATCAATACTCGAAAGGAAGTACCAGCCTAGGCGTAGACCAAGACACAAGACATATGACGAAAGACACATAACACAACATACATGACACAAGACACAAGACTCATGACACATGACACATGAAACAAGTCCCAAGCTGGGCAAGACGTGGATCGATGACCTATATGGCCGCTAAAAACTTCAGTTTGCTTAACAGAAGTATTAGTACCGAATTGCTTTACACACCTTCCATTTCGGATGCAGTCATTTCGAGTGGCAATGCAGCGATGGGTGATACTGGCCCTGCACCCCAGTGTTTTCTCTCTTTGTTGGCCTCCTCCACAATCTTCTTGATATCTGGTAAATCGCCCTAAATAGTAGATTGCAACAACAATCCGGTAAGTGACTGGAATGCATTGGTTACTATGACAGTCGAACTTCATCAGTTATGAATCACACATGTTTTTGGAAACTGACAGAATCAATGGAGGCAATCCTATGGCTAATGAACTTGAACCAAAACATAAACGAGAGGAGAGGTCTTGAATTGGTTCATTTTAACAAGACACTGACATAGAAGATATTTTACCACGGGGATTCTAACTCGAGACCCTCGCATTCCAAGTCTGTACTTTACCAGCCGAGGTACGGAAAAAGCTGCCACACAACAAGCTTGAACATTTAATTCAGGAAACAATTAAGTACTACAGTTGCACATATAGACAAGAAAATAAACTTTTGACATAAAAAGATAGAGATTGTGAGCTGTTTACGCTTTTATACTGTTCTGTCTTCTTTGTCTACGTTTTGACACTTTTTAGATAAATCAATCTCTCATCGGGTTGGGAAAAGATGCGTCGCACTGTGATAGGGATGTACCGTAAAAGCATGGTCAGCATGCTGTAAAGAGATTTACGCACAAATACCCCCCAAGGTGCTCTATAGTATATATATATTCATCTACACTCCATAGAATTGTCGAGATATATCAGGCTTCCTGCATTGTTTAAGGTACACTCTACGAGAAATGGCTCAGGAGAGCATCCTCCAAACAGATATCTCATCGGGAACTATCCCATGCTACCCCTAGCTTGAAAGCTAGATCATTATCTTACCACAAAAATCTCTTTTTCTAGGCTGCAGCATCTACGGAAAACCCATTGCAAAAGCCAAATGAGAATAATAACAAGAAACTCAACTGAGAGTAATAAAATTGAAGCAAATAGTAACTAAAACCATAAACATATCATTTTAAAAGTGTACCTCCAGTGGTAAGAAATTTTTTGATATTTAGCTCATTTTATTTCATGGAATCGAACTGCAGCATTAGTTTTGGTCTGACGTACAACTTTCCATAGTTATACGTGATCCTTTAACGAACCTTTCCAGAACGAGGCAATTTTTAATGTTATAAGGAACAGGAAAGTTCAGTTGTTGTTGCTGAAAAATTCAATACGAGGCAAGCAAAGTGGCGGCCAGAAGTGCAGTTTTGAGCTCTGTTACACAGTTTTACGTGAAGTACAGTCAACGCACGGCAAAAAGTATAGACGGAGGCCTTTCAGCTCAGTACAATAAACCGAATACCAAAAAAATCTGACGACTGGAGGTGTTACCTAATAGCTAAATAACCGGTTCATACCTCCGAGCAAGATCTGAAAAGTTTAACTTTCTCTAATTGTCCCATCGCTGTATCAATGCCAACTGGAGGCACCACCATTTCTGGTGCTGAAGAAATGGAAAGACAAGAAACCTTTAATATATCTAATATCAAACTAATAACAAAACTCCACTACTTATGAGCTTTAAATTTTATTATGGAAACTGAGCCAGAATGCGGATATGAGGAGAACATAACGGCGTAGATGAGATAATCTTACGAACTCTTGGAGATCAAGAAGTTTCGCAAATCACTGTTGAAATTAGAGCCGTTACTGCATATGTAGCACACTGTAGTATAAGGGTCATCAGTCTATTGTCGGTCAAAACAACTTTTACGGAAGTTGCTTCTTACAAATCGAGAAGAGAAGACGTTGATCACTCTATGGTTGTTATTTTAAAATTATGACTTCAGTAAAATCTCTGCAATGAATGACGATGAAAAATCAATGTATACGTGTGCCGTGTAACGATAAGAAAGCATATATGAATGGGCGAATAAAAATATACCCGAAGGAATGCATTAATCAGTAGATAAATGGAGGATCAGCTATTCTGGTAAGTGGATACACGAAAATATAACAGAGGCGAAAAATGGACAGGTAAACACATTACGAGGAGAATAACAAAATACACTCATAAACTATCAAGAGGTCAACTACATCAATATGCAATAAATGTAGGCAAAAATTTTTACAAAGGTAATAAAACAGTAAACAACAAAACCTTTAACTGCCGCCCCTTCTTTTCCTTGAGCTGATATTGGCCTGAAAATAATAAAGAAAAGTAAAAAAGAGGGAGCAATGAAGACAGACGAGTACGATTAGAAATCAAAACATTTGTATGAAATGTGTAGCCTGGATATTACGTACTATCAAACATTCGACATCGCTAAAGGAACGCGGTTTTAATAGCATTTTTGCATGGAGAGACGTCTATATGATCCTTGCAATTGCTGGCAAGTTCTTGCAAGCGTTTACCGGTTCTTGCCATTAATGGTGGGTCAATGCCAATGCTGGTAGGCTCATGCCACTGCTCATGCCATTGGTGGTAAGTTCACGGCATTGCTGGTACGTCAATGCCATTTCTGGTAAGCTAATTCCAATGGTGGTAGGTTCGTGTCATTACTGACAAGTTCTTGCTATTGCTGACACGTTCTTGCCATTGCTGACACGTTCTTGCCATTGCTGACACGTTCTTGCCATTGCTGATACGTTCTTACCATTGCTGGCAGATGCACGCCTTCGCTAGTATGTTCCTGCAACTACTGACAGGTTCATATCATTACTGATATATTCTTGTCAATGATAGCAAGTTAATGCCTTTGTTGGTAGGTTAATGCCATTGCTGGCAGGTTCAACCTTTTTCTATCACGTTCCTACTATCGCTGGTAGGTTCATGCCATTGCTTGGAGGATATTGCAGTTACAGTTAGCCCTACATAGAAGATACTGTGGAAAGGCTTTGAATCTAATCTTGCAGTAGCTATTAGTTAACAATTTCCAAACATTAATCCAAGCCATCCCAACCATCCAAAATAGTAGTTGGTTAAGGCAGAGGCACGTAAAGCAAAGACGCAAAAATGAGAAAGGCACGGAAGTAGCTGCACATGGGTACCTGTTGTTAGCTAATTCTCTAAGATTTGCCATCTGCTTATCTCGCTCTTCCTTCTGTAAAATAGAAAAAATTAATATCTCAAATATTAGCTGTAATGTTTAACGTTCAACATAAAAGAAAAAGAGAACAAGGTATCTGAATCAACAGATGGTACTCTGAACAGAGTAAGAGAAAATCAACTTGTGAAAGATTGCTTGAAGAGAGGAAAAGCCTTACAAATAGGATAAAGGTAAAGGTACTCCCTTACTGTATTACAGAGCGTAGGGGATGTGATGTGGTAGAGAATCACATACCCTGAGCCACGGCATGGTGAGGTAGGGTAGCCAGTTCCTTTCCTCGCCGCCTTATTCTTCCCCATCTAATGCCAGGTACGCATTCTACTGCTGGGTTCGCAGTAGAAGTTTTCAGATTGATGACCGAAGGTGGACTCGAACCATTAACCCTCTGCCGTTTAGACCAGCTCTGTACCAACCGAGCTTACTCGCCTCATGCAAATATGATACTAGCAAGATTACAAGCTCTCACTCAGTATTACTCTATTAGCTAAATTGAGGTAGCGGGATACCTAGAGTTCCAGTTTTTCTAACCTAGCAGCTACAACAAATAATCAACTAAAGTATTCATAGCAACAAAACCTGATGGTCTGCCTCTCTGAGCAGTTAAATTTACCCCTGGAAGAAAAACGTCCTTCTACTAAATGAAAGCTTTGCAGTACATCACAGGGGCTTGCCCTTGACGAAAGGGTGCATTATTCAAGACAGAGGTAACTGTCGTTTGCAACGCAAGCCAGGGTCTTGGTTTTGTTGGAGGTTAACCATATTCCAAGCTTGGGTCACAAAAATACTGTAGGCAGGGCACAGAGACAATATTAGTGATTCGAATTGTTTAAATATACGTCTGTAAGGTGTCATAAAATAGGTAACTTAGACTAGCGCTGTGGATAGAGCTTTGACAACAGCTTTATTTTCCTTCTCTGTCTTTCACAAATCAATGTTCTGAGGACGGGAAACAAGCATGTGAAGCTGGTTGCATTTACTCCTTACCAATAATTCGATATCTTCCTTAATAAATACAAAATTTACAGATATAATGGAAGGAGTGCCCTTTCCTGTAAACGACACGGTACAAAAGCGTGGGTCTTGGATTCGAATTGAAACTCGCTTCTCTAGAAATTTTTCATAATTCAAAAAACTATAAATGCTGTAATGAAGGAGAAAAAATGATATAGCAAAGACCTTAATGTCAACGAGGTAGTGGGGCCGTTATTGATCATTTCCTGGTACATACATTATGCTCCAAAATATTATACAGCCTTTTTTTTAGCATCCTGTTACTGTTGGCAACAGAGGTGTTGGATATCTTACCCGACCACCCCCGCACGTGTTTGGGCCGAGAACCTGATTATTTCACCATTGTGCAACGGCGTCAGTTACTTGTCAGTTAACAATTCATGTCGTGTAAAGATTTCATCGATAGTTATCGCAGAGGTGAACAAAGGGTAGTGCTACGTAAAGTGTGTATTGTACTCTGATTGACTCTGCGAATAACGTCGACAAGCACATTCAAAGGTCTCAGGAGAAGAAAGTGCTTCTCAAGTAATGCAAACACGTATTTAATATTTTTTAAAAAAAAGTCTTTTCACTGCAATAAAAGAATAAGCAACGTCCTACCTCTTTATCCATTGATATCCTTTCCCGTTCAAGTCTATCCTGTAGAACCTGCCTACGTTTATCAAGCTGTTCTCGAAGTAAGAGAGCCCTATGATCTGCTTGTTCCTGCATCAAGAGAAAGGAAGACTTACCCATAACCTATTCGCATTCATATCAGCAGCAGCAGCGTGTGATGCTTGACTTGGGCGGGCAGGGCATGGGGGTAAGTTAGTGTAATGCTTATACACTAACCTGGGGGCACTTGTATACTAATCTGTGGGCCACAAGCAACTCACATAACATTTATGAAATTCATTGCCATGTAACACTCGCTAATGACCTAACAAATCCATTTTTCATGACTACTTTAAGGCCTTTATTTACATAGGAACGTTTAGAAGGTAAAGTATCTTGAAATGAAGACGTCTTGTCGTTAATAATGACGACTTTTCAATCGAATTCGATCGAATTCTGGTTACCAGTTTTCAAAGGAAATCATGCACCTATAAAAAGCCCTTTCCTTCATTAAGTATTATACATTCCGGACTGAAACAAGCCTTTAAAATTTCAACCCTAGCCACTCGCCAAGCAGAGTACTAATTATTTTCTTTAAAACAACTGTAGCCAGAGACTCCTAATGTGTTAAACATCAGTATACCGTAAATATTGGATAAGTGGCTCGAATGAAGGACTTCCGTGAACTTGCTTTTCACAATTTGAGATTGCATTTGCGGCAAAAGAGAGTTGTATGTCAAAAACCTGAACTACCGTTATCATTCGTTAGGTAGGAAAGAGGAAAAAGCGCTAGCGCAAAACAGACATCAAGTCAAACAGTGTTAACCAGCTACTTTTACTTGTAATGAAGAGGAAAGAATTGCTAACACTTACCAACGGATGCTGAAATAATAAAAATACGACTACTACTAACTTGATTATTACTATTGAGTGGATGACTATCAACAATATCTTAATTGCAAGGTGGGTCAATAGGTTACATTTTTACAGCTAACATAGATTCAGGAGGGACGCCAAGGGGATTTCACGCTCGCGAGCAACCAAAAGGCATAAAGTGGGGAATATATTTGTCTGGTTATTACATTGCCATTCAACTGGTCAGTTTTAAGGTAGCAAGACGAAAAGCATCTAAACGTACTTACCTTGAGTGCCGCTATCTTTTTGCGCCGTGCCTCGGGATCATAACGAGGATCGGCAACACCATATGCAGGTTGTTTTACTGGTGCTTTGGCCGGCTGATGTTGTAGTTGTTGTTGAGGAGGAGGTACCCTTGCATGCAGTGGCAACTTGTTTTGCTGGTTGAGTCTCTCATAGAAATTCTGCTTTCTGATTGCTTCAAGCTGCTTTAAATATTCCTGTTGAGAATATGGAGGGGCAAAAATTTAGCAAAACTTTTCACTGTATATAATCCTTATATTTAGGAACACACTCAACGTAAATGTTACACGTTCTAGTTGCCTAAAACCGAAAAAAATGGTGATGAAAAGCTCGACATGTATTTTCGAAACTTAAGGTAGCATAAATAGACCATTTATTCTGGCGGGAATTTTTTCCTCATTTGAAATCGTATGACTCATGGTGGAATAATACAGAGGGAGAATCTTATGTGAACAACGGACGTCGGACATACATGGAAACAACGCTTTGATCCTGCGTTAGCGGTGTCATAACCCTAAAGCAGAAACCGTTCATACGATGATTTTAGACATTGTTTATACTTCAAAATATCTATTTTTAACTACCCTTAAGCACATACGGTATCTTCTTGATTAGAGTTTCCAGGATTCCCTTAAAATTACGTTCTTGAAGGCGGCTCAAAATGTCTTCTGAAACATTTGGTTGTCCCGAAATATTGTTTGACAAGGCCGGGGTGGTCTAAGTAGGATCCTTGACTCTCATTATACTTATCAGAGAGAGCTCACACATACCGTAGTCAAAAAATAATGTTATACTCTAATATTTACCGTGCTTAAAGATACTTACTAAGGCTAAAGAAATGCTAAGAAATGAAGTATGGGCCACGCCATCTAATACGATCTTGACAAACCAACTTTAAAACACTTTAACCATGAAATTTCTTATGCTAAGTCAATTTTCGTATATTCGGAATCACATCGATGATTGCAATATCATGATTTAAACATCTTTTAGAGGAAATAAGGACACTAATTATCCAACTCAAAAATAGAGGGGTTGGGGACCTTTTCTCGGGAAGGAGGGGGGGATTCTCATGGATTGGATCTCTCTTCTTTCATGCTGATGACCAAAAGTCAGATATTATCAACTTTACTTAAATTTATTTATTAAAATTCATTACTCTTCTTTGTCATGTTTTATACTTGCATTTTTCAGCTATAACAACCCCCCCCTCACCCCCCCCCCCCTTCCTCCAACACCCTTCTCCCTACCCTCACAA
>JAAAKL020000566.1:0-40033 GCA_010016065.2 Carybdea cf. marsupialis auct. non (Linnaeus, 1758)
GACACGAAACTTTTGTGGATAAGAAAGAGGCCTTACTTTTAGTATATCATGCAGTAATACTTTTCAATTTGCTCCAGTGAGTGGTCTCTTCAGGTTGTCATTACCGTGTATAACCTAACGAAGAACGAGTTTCGAGCATTTTCGAAGCAATCCACTTGCCTGAAAAACCTCGTTAAAATCAGAGAACAATCGGGAATTCCTTCTAAAATCAAGAAAAGGTATTTTATCGTCCATGTTATTCACACATGAGCGGAAAATGAGCAATAATTAGCAAAACGTATGTGTGTGTTGAACGTATGAGAGAGTGACCCAAAAATTAAACTTGGCTCGTAATTTTCCTCTTTTCTTGTTAGTAATATTGAAAGAATTGCTGCTAGATTACCTTTTGGCCTGTCCCTGCTAAGGGCCTTGGCACATACGTTTCATTATCAGATGTGCTGATGAACAACTAAGCTTATATCTCGGTCATGAAACTCAATTTCGCATGTATGAGTTCATTTGCCCCTCCCCCTTCGCCAAAGTTTCACCAAAGTTTCACCATCGTCAATTGCCCTCTTCAATTCACCCTTATACCGTTCTTTGGTCTTTCTCTTCGCCTGTGATGCACACCATTCCATCCACAATCCAGCCACAGTCTCTTCCCATAATAACGTTGAAAAATTCCAGCTGGAGCTGTATTCCTATCTTGATCGGGTTACTTTCCTAGTGCAGGATCCACCATGCACCACGTCAGTGAAGCTATATACTTGCATCCCTGTCGAAATGGGCCAGAACAGAATTTAAGACCCAATATACGGACTTCCACCAAATGCCGTTTTGACTGCATAACTCTATACTCTATTCTCTGAAAATTTTGAGGAAAGGAAATGCCCAAAGTAATTCTGCATTACGAAGCTGTTCTCCACTTTACATCGTCAACTGATTTATCCTTTGTATTATAAGGTCAACAGTTTTCATACCTCATAACCGTCACGTGACAATTTAAGCACTTCTAAATTTTGTGTTTGCTACCATGTAGAATAGCTCAAGATTGTTTGAGAGTTAGGAACAGTCTGAAGAGACGTGTTAGTTGACTGCAATAATTTTCAGGGGGGTGTCATTCTTTCGACTGCAAAGCAATTAATTTTAACTGAAATATTTTGTAACAGATAGGATTTGGTCAATTCCAGTACTAGTATACAGTTTTAAAGATGTTTTTCTTCGGTTAATCAGCGGATTGCTAAACTCCGTGTCTTGCATAACGTAAAGAATGTATGAAGCCTATATCTTGTTTGTCACTGGCCTTTTCTTGGCAACTTTGGACTATGAAATATGAAAGTTTCCCCAAACCCCGTTCCAAAATATTGTTCAGTTTGAAAACGAGCATTTTGGGCACTTGCATGTCATACCTCCCTGCTGCTAAGTGGAGAGTTCTAGAAAACAAATAATACCAGACCTGGACACCCCTTTCATGTGGCAAGTGTCTTTGCGTGATTTGCTCCATTTTTCACCGAAATTTAGTAAAATTTTAACTTGTATTTGTCCTTTATTGTAGTTGCTACATTTGCTGGAATAACATGTTGAACAAAACGTTCGTAACTTGATCGAAAAAATATCTTGCGAGCTTGTTAAGTTAACGGTTTCATAATAACCTTTTTCGAACTCATGTGCAAATGGCCTTGCCTATGCCCAATCTTTGACTCATTTCCATCTCCAAACTCTATTTTAGGTCCAAGACATGTACCCGGTCCATTGAACGGAAACCCGTATGCGCAGATCGACCATTCTATGAAACTTCGAGCTCGACAGATTGCTGATCAAAATAGAACGATGAGTGAGGGGAAATCAGCGAAAGATCTTGGAAGAGGAATAAAAGACCTAGATGACTTACTTGGTGAACTGGGGCATCTGACCCAGGCTTATCAATCAAGAAAAACGAAGAAAGATGTGAATTCCAATGTCATACTTTCTTCTCCGGAAACTATGGACATGGCTAGCAATGGCGTAGATGACTACAGCTCAAAGGATAGTTCTTCTGAAATTTCGTCAATAGACGGCGAATCAAAACCAAATTTACCTCCGCGATCGAGCAGCTATAGTGCCGTGACAAGGTTGCATGTCAGTGGCGTAGGCAAAGGATCGCCGCATGGCGTTGTTACGTACAATGATAATTCGAAAGCCTCGGAAGGCGATGATTTCGTTTTCTTAGAAGAGAATGAAGTGGGTACCAGAACGTTTGCTGATGAAGTTTTCGAGGCTGTTTCGCCGACTGTACACGATCTATTAAACGAGTTGAACCGGTCGACATTGAACAACACGCGTGGATACCCTAGGAAACATAATGCAAGCTGTTATGATAACTACGACACTTCGGGAACCGAGAGCAACGATGGTGATAGTTCGGGGGCAGATAGCCACCGAAGTGGCATGGTTGCCAGTCATGTGAAACAGTTTAATGAATTGTGGTCCTCCCCAGACCCCAGTAAGGTGTCGACCGGTGTTCCTTTACCGGGCCTTGTACAAGGAGTTGATATCGAAGACAGAATATTTAAATATAACACAAGGTCTCTTGCACCCGGGCAGCGTGGGCCGCAGAATGAACAACTTTATTTGTCCGGAAGCCCACCTACAAGGGTATTTTACGAGGTACAGGCCAGAGGGAAGGAAAGGGAAACCGATCCAAGAACTTTAACCTTCGAGGAGTTAAATATAGCGAGGCATAAGGATGTCAATGGAACAGCGGTCGATGAAGTTGGTAAGGATTATTTTAATTTTTCGGCCTAAAAATTCATAGATAGTTGCCAGAAAAAATTTGACAGGGACAACACCTACTTGAGATTGGGGAGAAGTTCAAACCTACATGTATGGGGGTCATGCCCGATCGAGCTTCCCTCGTGCTCGTGCTCATGCTCTTGCTCGTGCTCGTGCTCGTGCTCGTGCTCGTGCTCGTGCTCGTGCTCGTGCTCGTGCTCGTGCTCGTGCTCGTGCTCGTGCTTATTAAATTTTATGTTTCTATGACAGTTGCTCTATCAACAAACTGTAGAGGTAGTTACGACGGCGTAGATTCAAATCTGTAGCCAATTGAACTTTGATTGTGTACACATTGCAATCAATGATGTCGTAGCTACACAGGTTCTTCGTAGAGTAACTCCCATATGAATAGATTTGCCCTTCTTCGTTCGTCGCCTCCCAAACTGATGTCAAAAGGTACTGTCTATCTTTGTTTTAGATGACACAATATGAATCCCCCTACATGGATGTGCCCGTTTCCGCACGGGACGTTTTTACTTGTTTCGTACTTTTATGTTATCAAAAATGAAATATGATATTTCATGCACGTCGAAGTTGTTTCACGATATTCATTAACGTGCAACACAGATAAAAAAACGAGATAACGGCCCGAAATTCTTCAGTCTATCGGCTAGTCAAATCACTTTTCTTTGAGAAATTGTCTTGCTTCTTGCATTCACAGAAATTTACTGCCATATGTACAACGATTTTTGTCGATTACTTTATATTTCCAAATTCGAACTGCCAGGTGTTACACAATAATTGTCAAGAATGCTTATGCATTAGGTAAGAGCGTAGTGACCACAGTTTCGCTACTCCTTTCAGTGCAGGTGACAAAACGTGTCTCTATTTGCTGTAATCACTTCTAGTTAGTTCAACGATATTTATGGCTAGCGTAGCTGGGTGAAGCAGTAGGTAGCCATAAATATCGGTATATTTCCTTGCTTCTTTAAGCATTCAAATAAATCAAGTACTCCCAACTGACTCTGTTAGACGCTATGAACAGTCTAGACAGTAAGGACAGCGGATTCGTGTTACGACTACCAGAGCAAACAAATGATACACAAATGTATGAAATGCATCGCCATTCTATTTATATAGGGGTATCACAATCTTGTAATCAGTTTTGTATATTAACCGTAGGAAGACGATAGATAGGTAAAGATGTACTTAATGTATAACCTTCCATACTCGAAGCATTCCAACAGTTTCTCAATAACAGCTGATGCTGTTAAACACTATCAGTAGAACGGAACAATGTAACTTACCTTGTTGCTCTTACCTGGCCAGTTATTTAAATAAGTCAGTGTCATAACAACTATATTGTATTGTGTGATCTTTTACAAATGTAGAATGCCTAACTGCCGACGGCGAAGTAATCCACAGACCGCCGCCACAGTTTCTTGATGGTGCACCTGAAATTACTGCTGAAGATAAACCCTCGG
This sequence comes from Carybdea cf. marsupialis auct. non (Linnaeus, 1758), assembly GCA_010016065.2. Lineage (NCBI taxonomy): Eukaryota > Metazoa > Cnidaria > Cubozoa > Carybdeida > Carybdeidae > Carybdea > Carybdea cf. marsupialis auct. non (Linnaeus, 1758). The sequence goes on from JAAAKL020000566.1 coordinate 4,215, forward strand.
ATGAGATTATTATGAGTAAAGTCATGGATTCTCCCGAAATGTAAGTTTTTAATATTATGCTACGTGCTTTAGTACCATTTTTGCAGCGCAAGAACTATGTTTCGATCTCTTGTGTTTAAGCTGAATAGACTTGTCTCTCGTACCACGGAAGAGCCATTTGCAATGAAGGCACCTTGAAGATGGTATTGACCAAGCTCTACAGAGATTGAGTGGAGGGTGTAAAGAGGACTTGTCATCGTGGTAATCATTACCGCCATCAGCATTATCATCACTCTTTTTTCATCATCGTCATCATTATCTTCATCAATATGAACGACATCGTTGTCATCATCATCGTCATCATCATCACCATCATCATCACCACCACCACCACCACCATAACCATCACCATCATCGTCATCGTCATCATCATCATCGCCATCATCATCATCACCACCACCACCGCCACCACCACCACCACCATAACCATCACCATCATCGTCATCGTCATCATCATCATCGCCATCATCATCATCACAGTCATCATCATCACCACCACCACCACCACCATTGTCATCACCATCACCATCATCATCATCATTATCATAATCATCATCATCATCACCATCATCATCACCACCACCACCACCACCATTGTCATCATCATCACCATCATCATCATCATCATCATTATCATCATCATCTTCATCATCGTCAGTATCATCGGTGGATCATCATCATCATCACCACGATTTCCACAATCACCGGCGTATGTTTTATGTCAATGATTATCCAGGGAAAACAGTTATATTATGAATGACAGAATGACAGAACCTTTTAAAGAGTAACAATGATATATGTTTAGCGCTCGTGGTTGCTGCCTCACGTTTTGTCGGAGATTGGTGCGAATAACATTTCTGCTTCGACTAAATTTGGGCAAACGTATGAATAGCTGAGTACACCAGTCTTGAAAACACTTGTTTAAGTTTGGCCGATGCAGTCCACCATGTAAGATTTTTGTGCAATTTGTAGCATTTATCTCTTCTGGAGGCTGATGAAAAACGAATTTTCATCAAGTTTGTTCCATATATACTCAGCGACGTTTTGCTCTTCATTCTTACAGGTATCAATTTCCAGTGTTATATTTTAGTAAATTAATCACTAAAAACGAGAAGCCGAAACTTCAAACTGCCATCGGAGATAAAGTGTACGAGTTTGGTACGTGAGGAAAAATTCAAGAAGCTTTACGAAACGGTAGAATTGATTTTTACACCGATACAAATAGGACATGCAACAGACGTTTATCACAATGGCGATTAGTGTGCTGCTTGCCACTTCAAAATTTAGAGGGCTGTGGACCAATGTGAAAGGGCTAGGGTAGAAAATTGTAAGCATTCTGCGGATAAGCTGACATGGGTGCTCTCAAGCGATGGTTGTGGCACACGCTATTGATTCAGACGTCATCAATGTGATCTTTTCAGGTTCATGTCGTATGGTGGTTTAGGGAGCACTCTGTTGTTCTGTAGGACACTGTTTGCGAAGCTGAAGGTACTTGTTTATACACAAATACAGGTTAGTATCTTACTCTTGGTTGATGGCACCCTAAAATTCAGTCAGTCGTCTATGTTCTTTCAGCTTGATCTATCAAAGATGAAAGAGTTGGAAACGATAATGTATTTTCATTTCGATGCAATTCATAATACTCACATTGTAAGAATTGGATTTTTAATCCCGATGATGTAAACTTTGAGTGGAGTACGTCGAGATAGGTGAAGTGCGTCTGACTGAACGTTGCCATGCTGTACGTCTGCACCACTTTCTATGTCCTTGCTCGTGGCATATTCAAGCTTGGCTACCAGTTTGGACTCCTCTGTGTGTAAGTGATGTTTGTGCTACTTATTCTACCATCAAGTTATGCACACATTCACTCTTGATAGCTAAACGATAAATGTCCAAGGATGGTTATTCATGGCAATGTCTGTTAGGTTAAGACATACTTTAACTGTTCTACCTGATACACGGATGAAGTTTATGTTTTTCTCTGTCGAGTTTTTGTTGCATTGGGTATAACACGACTTAGATATAAGGAAAGATAGCAAGGATACATTCTTGTTAGTGATATCTTGTTCTTACAGGTGTTTATGCTAGCTTCATAGTTTAATGATGTCTGCTATCGCGATGTAATCATAAACACGGTGCAGCAGAGGCAGTCATGATCTAACGCTGCGGACACCTGTTACGATTGTCAGTACAGCAGGATCATATTGTGCGCTTAGAGTACTGACCCCAAGTTATGATTCACAGAGGGGTTGTTGGTGGTGGGTTTTGGGAGTGGGGTCAGCCCTCTCTCCTCTGAACGTATCTTTAATGTAGTAGGTGCAAAAACGTGTCGGTGTCTAGTAATGAACAGCCTGTTTTTCTGCCTGAAAAACCTCGGTCGGAGTGATGAAGACAGTTTTAATCTTTTGTACTTCTGCTTTTGTACTTGTCATGAGCAGACAGTTGGAAATATTGCAAAGCATTTGAAGCAAGTAAACAGTGTTTTGATAATTTGAAAATGACTGGTATAATTAAGTATAATTCAATGGCCCACCCACTGATTGGAGACTTCGTAGTTAAAACGATTCCTTTAAAGAACTTCTTTGTCACACAACAAGTCTCAATTTTATCACAAAGGCGTATAAGCGTGGGGATGAAGAGTGTGAACTTAGCGCCAGCTCACAAAAGAACCCCCCCTTTCAGTTAAGGAGGCTAATGGCGCATCATTGGGCGCCTGTACGTTCGACTGGCCTTATTGGAAGCATCTGATTGGTTGGTCAGACTTCTGTCTCGCGATACCACAACCGCATTTTCGGTGAGGCTAGTGCTTCTCGAAGAGCCCCTAAACGTTCCCTTGGGCCTTTGAAACGTTTCGGGGTGATGACTGAGACTCCGCTGCTGAGAGGGAAGGGTGCGCTTGGAAGAGTTTGGTTGGTACTGTTAAAGTAATTGTGATGATGCTCATTACAACATAAAGTCCGAGTTGCATCGCACGTAATGAGTTGTCCTAGTAATATTTACATGCCACGAACTTATCGTTTGATCTGACCAAATTGAGATTAATCGAGATTGCTACACAAGAGTGAGGCTGACCACTTATAGACCATCTTACACAAGTATTTGTTTTACTGTTACCCTTGAGTCCAAACCTAGTCTCCAGGATATTTTCCGTAGCCTTGCTCGTACTTCCATGAAACTGGTCCGAGTTCTTTCTTGCTGAAATATCATGCTATTTACTGTTTTATAATTATAAACGACCATGTTATCTTACGATAATGTGTTAATTGTTAGACTGTCAGTAGGAAGTCGAAAATAAATGATTGATGCACTGTCGAGAGAATGGTGTCATGTAGATTTCTCCGAAACAAAGAACTACAAGTCTTTGCATGTGCTATTTTTTACTTGTAACAGATATAATAATAGAACTAACATAGGAAAAGTGCGTAGGTCATCACGTTGCCATGTGGATGTGGTAAGCAATCATCAGATATACTGCTTATCTGTTATATTATACTAGATAATGATGCAACTCTGATACAAAACAAGATTTCCTGCAGCACATAGAATAGTGAGTTTGTAGCCTTCATGCATACAAAGGGCTACATCTGAAATGCTCGTATTTGTATCAACTTATGATTTTTGACTTTCAAGTGGTCACGCTTCACTTCTGTCTATTTAAATCCTAGCCAGTGTTTTTAGTCGGAAGATTGTCAACCCGAATGCCTGTTATTTTACGCAGTTGGCACATTGCGGTCAGAGTTAAAATGCAAAGAACAGTTATTGTGTCACTCCGGACTGCATATTTATAATACAGTAGTGCCACCCTATCATCCAGCCTCAGGTCAATTAGCAGAACACGTAGCTGACGATGCCTCTGATTCTTTAACGTGTACACGTTTCGCATTTTTAGAATCGTGCCGGATAGCATTTACAACAAGATCCATACGTTATAATGTTTCAACGCTAGCGATTCCCATATCACCATTCTGATATAGCAGTTACTTCGCCGAGAGTATACTTTATTTACAGATGCAGGGGCGGGTTAGGATCTATAACGGGATACAGTAAGGTGACTTGCTAACCAGTGACGTGTAAGGGAGTTCATCAGACAGGCTGGTACCAATTGTGGTAACCCTAGCGCGGAAGATGTTGCAAACACCGCCAGTGTGAAGAATGTCGGATTCAAAATCGTGCTCTTTCTATACACTTCTAATTTAGGACTTGCGTTTGCAAGGCTAACAGTAGCACACCTCAATAGGAGCCTAAATTGAGGGACTTTTACCCCTTACCCCTCTCCGCAAATTGGACATTGATCTCCTTGAAAATGGATTTACTGTGGTAGAATCCTGTTGGGAGACATAAGAAAGACTCATTCAACAGTACTGAATAGTATTATGTAAAATTCAGCAGCGATATGAGGATAAAAGGCAACATATCTTTTACAGCCCCCTACAGTAACTCTTTCCATCTGTGCTTAACAAGGCTTCTTTCTTTTTCAAGGAAAATCGTCGAAGGTCACAAACTTTATTCTTTGATTTATGTGAGGAGAAAAGTGTGGAATGGCTGCGCAAAAATGGTATCGACGTAGACAAGGAGAAAGCGTTACTCGTCTGCAGCCGATTTTCACATTTCATGTGGAAAATGGATATGCAAATTCCAGCGTGTAGAGACGATTTACAATATGCACCCCCACCCCCCACCCCCTTATCCCTGTTACCATTTAGAATCATCATCCTGCACCGCTTTTTCCACACGATACATAAGAGATGCCTGCTGACCACTGTAATCAGTTTTCTCTGTGTTCGGATCATGACGTGTTCTATCAAATTTTAATTTGATACTTTCGTATTTTCGTGGCCGATGATAAAGGCTTTGCCCGCACATATCCGGATGTCTTGTATCCGTAATTATTCATGTTCGAATTTGGAGATTTCCGTGCCCTCACGTAGCCTATTCGAATCGAATTCGCGCGTCCGCAGTATCCAGGACTCTTTTGCACGTGTTGTCCGCAAAGCATGCACAAAAGGCAGCATTTGTGAATTTGAGGGAAGCTCCGAACTTTTCACTTCCTATTATCCCCGATTGTCAACCCGTGCTATTTGGGACGGAAAACGAACCGAAATGAAAAGAACGAGGTCGATCAATTGAAGCGATGATGAAGTTGATCTGTTGTTAAGGTCACTATGGAGTACGACTTGTCAAGGGCCATGGAAAATGTTGAGGAACCGTGTTTGAAAGATACGTGGTAAAGACTGAGCAAACTTTGTTACGTCATCGGATCCAAAAGTTTCCGGACTCGGTCGTCCGCACGAATCCAAAATGGTCTCGGATTCACAACTATCCACTCTAGAGAGCAAATTCAAAAATATCAGGATTCGCATGCAGATTTGCTGGATGTGTTTGCACTCAAGGCGTATCCTAAGAAAAAAGTTTCGGAATTAAGAATATCCGGATAGGTGTAATAAGTTTGCGTTTCAGTTGAACTGTTTACTCGGAACATATTTTGGGAAAGACATGGTCAATTCTCTTTGTAATACATACAATACAATTCAAGAAATCGGGATAATTACTTGCCGATTGCAGGCAGTCCAAGCAACAAGATACGAAAAATTTGCCTCTTCTTTGGCAGTAGAAGAAGATTGACGCAACTCTTTACATTTGCCCCCGAGAATGCAATACGGGTCATTGGAACACACGGGCACGTGATATTTCTTTTGGGAGGATGAGCCCGTAGAATTTTAGAGTGCACCGTAAGGTTGTGCGAAGAAATATTCCATCTGGCACTCAGTAGATAACTATTTATGGTATCCCTGAAAAGTACACACAGTAGATTTTGCTGTCGGGCGTCATTCACACAGGGAGGCATCTGAACATATGAAATAGAGAACGATACAAGGGCAATCCATAGCTAACAGAATTGTGTGACATGATTTGGCCATTTGTATGACGACGGGTTCAAAGGTGTATCGTTTAGAAATCTTATCAGTAATTTTATCAGACAAGGAGAATCAGGAGGGGATATAATGTTTAATTGCTGTGTTGTTATCAGCAATTCGATAGTACGCCAGAGGGCATTTTTGACTGTTCACGAGAAGTCGTGGCATGTCTTGGCTTCAGCTCGGAGTAGTTAATTGTAAAGTCAGGAAAGGATTGAGTCGTAAGACTAGCTAATCTACAATCTGGCAAGGTAATCATTGCTAGCCAGATTATTATGGGCAGGCATTGTTTTAACGTGAGATTACTGAAACAACGAAGGTGTGGTGCCATTGTTGTGGTCATATGAATTCCTTCCTTGATGTTTTATACCTCCAATAGGAATAAAGGAAGGCAGAAACAACATTTCTCTGAATTATCATCCATCCACCACCCTCCCTCTACTTAATTCAAGGTTATCTGGACTTCTTTAAGTACTATATCTCATTATTGATCCAGTGTGAGTTTATCGTCAGTCACGTTTGCCAATAAACCATCCATCCATTCTACTTGTTAGGTTTTTTATCTTCCCATTTCTATCGATATGTATCCAATATGAAGATACCTTTTTATTTGCTTCTCTCTTCACAAGTCAGAAAATGCCACTGCATATGGGTTTAAGTTGAGTGTTGTCTCCGGCTGAACTTTGAAAACCGGATCCCTAGAAGGCTGAAGCACGAAAACGTCTACTTCTACCGACCCGTGATCACAATATCGTTAAGGGAGATACCCCGGCTCTGGTTGTCAGCTTATCACACCCTATAGAGATGAACTTCGTATGGTTTTGAGCTACTTCTGGAAAGCCCTTTGATTTCCAATTCAGATTACGATAACCATCCATGTACCGTATCAACCTCAATTGGAGAGCAAGAAGACATTGTCTGTCGTAATAAAATTTAAAGGATATATTAAGACTACGCGTTCGATGCCCACCATCCATAAGTTGAAGGCTGCGAAGATTATAGAACATCCCTTGAAAATTTATGAAGGTATCCACCTGCGTCTTTCATGTACATTTCAAGTGTTTACATTCTATATCTTTGTTTTTACCCTTTAATGCATAGCTTAGTAAAACTAGGCACTTCATCTGCGATTTATTTGACGTTAGTGTGCTAAATGTCTTTGTAAGGTTACGTTTTATGCAGGTTGATGCATTTTTCTTAGCTGTTGTTGTTCATCACAGGCTGTTTAACGTCTTTGTAACATCAAGACACTTAGAAAAATAAGCAATTTTTCAATTGAAGGATCTAATTATTGCCGATAGAAGTGTCCAGTCTTCGCCGAGATAATACCATGACTGTTTAAGTGGGGTTCTTTTGTTCTTGCACTGCGGTGATGAATGTTTCATAGCTATTGTCGTTTTCCGCTCCCCGCAAGCATTTCCACTTAAACAGCATCCTGCATGGCCTTGTTTCATATAGAGTACAGCTTATTCACATGACTTTAAGTTGTGTTGATGGCTGTCGGCATTACATGGTAAGGTGGTAAGAAAGTTAACATCTTGGAGTATCATTCAGGTTCTACCACGTGTTTCCGATATGTCAGTACTTATCAACTTTCGAGAATATTTCTATGGCTCGTGAGTACATTTTCGCTAATTCTGTTCTATTTTGTAACATAGTCTCGTCCTTGTTATCATGATCATGTCTACGATGTGCCGCGAGCGTCATATGAATCTGTACGTTGTTTTAAGTTGATTCCAGTCGTTTTACACATAAAGGGAAGTAATTGATGATCTTTTCCTGCTCTCTTATTCCGTTCAGCGATACTGAAGTATCGAGTTGTTACTTAGTTTCATCTTCCATATTTCATCATCGCCTAGTACAAACCTGTTTAATGCCATGGGCTCTAACATTTACCAGAGCGGCCCTTCCTAGTGCAAATATTATTGAAGGCCAAACAAACTTCCTCAATAACTGTTTTTGGGCTGTAGCACTATCACCTACCATATTGCTTCCAGTGATTTAACATCGGGATCCGAGACAACTAAAGCGGTTAATCACACTATCATTGCGGAAGCTGCAGTGCGACCGCATTTAGTATTATCAACGTTAAAATTAATCGTCCTATCAGCTCCCTGTTACCATCAATACAGACAAAGATCCGTTGATAACGTGATCCTGTTTGCAATACTTTTGGTCAGAATTTGATAATTCAATTTTGCTTGCCGAAATTAAACTTTATTGAATTACGACAGGGAGTTGTTTTCTATTTTAGCGATATTTAGTAGCAATTCACAGTCTAGATGGGCCAAATATTAGAAAGCTGGTGGCTGTGTATTGTAACAATGCTGTCGTAAGCTTGTGATACTCATAACCGACTGTCTTGAGGCTAACAACGCTCTTCCGCTGCATGTGAAAGATTTCTTGCGGTTCTTCTTTGCATTGTTTATCAACAAACGGCTGCCTATTCTTTGAGTTTTGATATCGGCTGATTCTAATCTCACGTGTATTTAAGTGGGCCCGTTATCTTCTCTGAATGATGTTTTGCTTTTACGTTTCATACTGATCCAACTGTTTTGTGTCACAGCAAAATAAAAATAGTGTTTCCTTGTGGGTTTTTTTTGCTCGCTGTTTAAGTTGGTTATTGGCAGATGTGGCTAAAACGGAGTAAAGCATGATTGGCAGTTTTGTTTAATGAAGTGAACGTTAACGGATAATGTAGATTGGAATCAATCAAAATAGTTGTCGCTAGTTTAAGTCACTTTCACGTTTATTTAAGTGAAGAAGACCAATTGCAGGTGCATGGGTTTATCATTGTGCCATGAGTGAACTTGCAGATCAGGAGTACACAAAAACCACAATTAAACGTACATAACAATACTCTTTGGTATCAAATTCCGAGACCTACAGTGTTACCAGACAGCTATCTTGACTTTTTGGTTGCACAATTTGGTATGAAACTGACTGGGCTTGCAGTAACGTAGAAAATGTTATCAGTGATCATTAGGCGATGCTTTGTTTTAGTGCATTCACTCAGTCGCAGGTATCGTGGCACATTGAACCCGTACACATTTCTTTGTTGCAGTGAGGTCCGCCCGGGCAGTGATTCGGCGTATGGAGATTCTTCGTCGCTGTCAACGCCGGTTGCCACCCAAAGACTAAGCGACAAAATCATCACGGCTGCAGATGCTGTAGATGCTCCCGTCACAGTCACACGACAGTCCCAGAGTCAAATTAGTGACGATGACCCTGGCTATATGAAGATCGAAGACCTGCCAATAAAACCTCAGAGAGCGACAGAAGTTTCAGAGGAGAAGTAAGTGTCGTTTATGTTGTTCTTACTTTGTTTATGCTATTCCTTTGGTAAAAAACCAATTGTAGGGAAATAGGCTTACACACACTTTGGCTTCATGTAAGTTTTTGGCTAACATATATTATTGACAAGAAATCTTCTGAGTTAAGGTTGTTCCCTTCGATATGATTTAGTAGCTGAAAGAGGGAAGTAAGAACACAATGTTCGGAGAACAGAAGATATTCAGCCAAGTATGATGACAAATATTGGCCCTTCCCTATTGAAATCCATCAGCATTCACTCACTCCCTGCTCTTGATTCCGGACCGAGTCAACTGCCTTTCAGCAGGTTCCTAATTTAATTGAGCCTAGCTGATTTTTAAAGGTACGGAATTCTGTACTGTGGATTTGGAACGTTGACATCATAACTGCTCTTTGTTAGTGGGATATCGTTTGGTTGTGACATCGGAGAAAGTAGTAGATACTTCGATTTTAAGTGGACATAGTTTCTTGGCATTTCAGTTTCAATTGGAAGCAGTAGGATAGCACAAATTTACAGGAGAATGTCATGATGGGCGACAAACAATTGATCAGCGTCATATGTCACTGATAATGCATCCTGATGGAAGCTATGCCAGCTAGGTCAGCAAGCAGCGTTTCACCAAATCCTGATACTAAATCGGTTGCCAATGTCAAATGTTTTGGATAGAGTAGTAAAATTATAAAGATATAAGTTTGAAACCATTGATCATTATTATTTACTTGTTAAATTATATTGTATCTAAATATAAACGTAAAGCACAACATCTAAAAGGATAGAAAGTTTTTTTAAAAGTATGTGTTGTACCGCAAAATGTACCGCTTCTAAGTGCATGGGACCTGAAATCATCATATATTTATGATTCTCATGATTGTGATTCTTATGATTATGATTCTCATGATTATGATTCTTATGATTATGATTCTCATGATTATGATTCTTATGATTATGATTCTAATGATTATGATTCTTACTTGTCTTCATATTACGCTCTCTCTTTTAATTTAAATAGTATTTGCGATTTTCGAACATTTTATCAAGTTTATATTTATGCTTCTCATATTCCTTTTGAAGTTTATATTTTTTGGGTTCATTTTTATTTTTGATAGTATGATATATTTTACGTCATCCTTTCATATTCAATCTCTTCTATTCACATGTATGATATGTTTATCATATCAGTTTTTAGTAGCCTCGTATGCCATGTTACTTCTGATTTATTAGGAAGAGGCATTGAATGAAGTGAGTTAGAGACATAAACGCTTATATAAGGTGGTGCGAACTTTGCAGTAAGGAAATTAGGAGTTGTAAATTGCTTGCTAAAAATGCCGTAGAGGTCATCTACAACATGTATCCTAAAACAGTAAAATCAAAATGAAAAGAAACTGGTTCCAGGTAAATAATTTAAGTCTTTGTCTTTGTATTTAGATTTATGGTATGTTTGAAAGGGATGGGACTTACACGAGGGGGGGGCGCTTAATTAAACACTTGAAAGTGGGGGCGTCGGTAATGAGAGAATGGACTTAAATAAAGGTACTACTTTAATAGATTAAGTTTTCAGTCCACTCTTACGATTGAGTAGTTTATGTGCGTATGTACTTTTGAAAGTATAAGTTATTTCCAAAAGCAATCTCGCACGTAAACGTGGTTTATAAGGCTTTTCGATCTGTACAAATGGAAACAGTGTCTTTGGCGAAAATGTGCTACGTCGAGGTTGTTTTCACAGGCCTTCATAATGTGTTTTCACCTGCGTCCGCTGAAACATCTTATTCCAGGAAGTATATTCAAGTTAGCTTGTCAGGGTCTCAGGGAGCCAGGGAGGGTGACAAGCGCTAATTCTTCTCCAATGTTGCTGCTTACCCCCTCCCTTTCTATATATTGCAAGTCGGAAAGGCAACATTTGCTCTTTCTCTTGACCAAGATTTCCCCAAAAGCTCCTCCCTCAAGAAGATTTGCCAAATTTTCCTCTTAACGAGCTAAGATGGTGTCTAAATGCTTGATACGTACACTCAATGTCTTAGTGAATTAGTATAGATTAATAGTGATAAATCGTAGAGCAAAACAATTCCATGCTAGAATACAACGTCGGGTGCGGCCTTACATCGAACCTGAAAGTAAGTTGGAAGCCCCACTAGTACTCCATTCTTTCCTGTTCTTGTGAGCAACTATTTGTATTTCATGTTAACATCTACTCCCTCAGCTGAACCGTTTCTGGACGACATGTCAGTTTCTTTCACACTGCTGAAGTCGATCTAATAAAAAATCTCTCACAAATGAAATTTTATGAAACTTTTCATCGGTTGTCTTGAGTGAGGGCTATATCTCTTTTTTCAACGAACTTAATTCGCTTGCTACGCTTACAAAAGCACTCGTGCTTGAGGCCATTCTGTTTTCTATACGAAAATCTTTAACATTTCTCTTAAAACAACGCTATGATTCCCTGACGAACGGCATTTTAGTTCTCTGACGAAATGCTTTGTGATTTCCTTTCGTGTTTCTGTAATCTACCTGTTCCTCGTTACCGTACAGGTCTCTTAATAATAGCCTGGCGAGCGTTTCCGTGCTTCCCTGACACATCTCGTCATGATTTACCTGAGGAACCTCTTGTTATTGCTTAAGGGACCTCTTGACGATTCCCTGTCGAATCTCGTAATGATTTCTTGACGAACCTCTTCATGATTCGATGAGGAAATTCTTTCACAATGCTCAATCCTGATCTTGTTAGACTGCTAAAGATGGGAGCTCAGAACGTTGACAATATAGCAGCGTTGTAATGAATTCCTTCATCGCGTATTAAGAATTCGTACAACAATTCGTATAACCTTAAATCGAAATCTTTCTTCACACATTGTACTTCGTCTCTCTACCGATGATACAAAATTTTTCCTCTCCTTCTACTTCCTGCTTCCTCCTTCCTCATGGTAATTTCCAGACTTCCAGGTGCTATGTTACAGTTGCCATGCGACTACGGTTGTTGCGAAGACGAGGCTCGAATGCCCGCTGGCCTCACAATATGGCTAACTGCGAGTATCAATTTGACTTAGAGGATGTTTACATCTGTAAAGTATGCTAAATAATGATCGTTCGTTTCAGTAACTGGTTATTCGGTAACCATCCTACTGTTAAATGGTAAGCATCTTATCAATTTTGGTATTTTTAAACATTATATTATGGCTTTGAACGGGGAGCACGTCAAGCACGTCAAGCACGTCACCCGATAAAAAGTAAGACTTCTAGTGTCAGATGCTAAAGTCAGTCTGTCCCTACTTGCTCCTTTAGTAGTATTCGCCACAACGTCCCAGCAGACAATGTATCCAAACGAAAGCTGCTGTTTTCACCGATTTCTGGTACGAAATAGCGGTCAGAGCGGTTTCGATAGCATGACCTTAACCACAGCAAAGTTTGTGTCTTTGTTAGTGACTTCGTATCAATTGCTGGTGATAAACCGTGGAACAAACAATTCCATGTCAAATAGAAGCGGGTGTTTTGCTATGAATACTGTTAGGAGTGTGTGAAATAGGATTTCATTAATTAAAAAGTCGTTGATTAAGGTTATAAACAGAATTTAGTAAGAAAGGAGGAGAATGTTAAATTGCTTGGCTAAAAATGGGCGGTGAGTACGTGTCAGTTGATATAAATACTGTATGGAAAGTTCAGCTTCTACTCAGTCACTATTAATTGATGTCGCATTCACCTGTGAATACTAGAAGTAATGTAAATCATTAAGAGCTGATTGTGTTACATGATATTAGCTCTATTCATAGATGTAAATGCAACTTTCTTTAGATAGCAATGGTGCCCCCGTACTCTGCTATAAAGAGTCGAGTATACGATGTGGGTACACCCAAATGTCCCGAATCACGCTGTGAGAAGGCAGTGTGATCAGGTCTTTCCTCGCCGCCTTGATCCGTCTGCAGCTACTGCCAGGTACCCATTTCCCGCAGGGGTTCGCAGTAGTAAGTGTCAACAAAAGGTGGAGTTTTTGCAATGTAATTTTAATAATAGTAAAATGAACCAAGATATTTCTTGAATAGCTGAAATTATATTGTAGAGTGGAAAACAAACAGTATAATAAAAACGAACTTTTATAAAAGGCGTGGCTGGGGATTTTTTGTCATCGCGGATTTATTGATATAATTGGTAACAAAATATGTTAGGCTTCTCTTTCTGAGAGGCATTGTTTTCTGAAACGAAGAAAAATCGATTTTACTTTAATCAGGAGTTATTGCATTCTTTGTCTTTGCACAAGAAAAGTATTCAGTCCATTCAAGTACTAAAGTACGTCAACCATTCGGACCTTGTGGGTGATGCTAGTCGTCACAGATTAATAGCAACAGTATTCGGTTTTCGCCTTCTTAAGTTTCGGTTATATAAACCAACGGCTTTTAGTGACTCATTTACGAATTGATCTTCTGTCACTGTCAATTGTTTATCACTTGTAATACCTAGAGCACTTGCCTCACTCGTTATAGAGGATAGGTTGATTTGGCTTATTTTACTTGTGGCTGCTCCACTTCTTTATCTTTTAAGTTAGATTGTAATCTTTGCACCTCACTCATGTTTATTATCCGAATAAAAATTGACGTCACAATATTCTACCAGAAAGCTAGCCGAAAGAAAGGCTCACTTATTCTGTTTGGTGCGAAGGCATGAAGAGAAGACAGTTCTTCACGTTCTTAGATGAAACGTAGTTTGTCCATGGGGAGGACTGATTAGAAAAATGGCCATCTCTTCAACGGAATTTCATATGCATTTGATGTTCCTCGCTTAAGGTACACTCCAACAAACGGAGGCCCTGGTATTTCTCGCAGATTTCCATGTCAGATTGCACGTAGGGAATGAGATATCTTTATTTGTTTTTATTTACGGATGGAATGCTATTAGTTAGCGTGTAAATACTTGGAAGAGTCACAGAAACGGAATTTCCATTGTCCGTACTGCTAATAACTATGTAACGATAAAACCCAGAAGGATAAAAACCGTTAAAAATGTATCAACTAAATTTAGTCTCTACATTCAACTGTTTTATTGGTAAATATTCCAACTCGGGGCCAAATAGCCGAAAGAAAGAGTTTAAAGTTGCTAAATTTGGTTCCATGGTCTTATTTTTAACATCATGTTTGAGTTGCTGTCGTACGTAAGGACTTCAAGTTACATTTGTAATACTTAACGCGATGTCATGTTTTTCTATCGACTACAGGATCGAAAGAAGCGATGCGCCACCACCGGTGCAACATGCTCGTCTCGACCTAGATATACTGGATATTCCTCTAAACAACAGAATACCTTACAAACAGGAATCACTTTTGCAGACAACTATGCCTCCTGTCGAGGCGCCCGTCGTCACAGTGACAGATGCCTCATCACACACACAAATGGATGCTGCCGCTCTCATCAAACAGAGCAAGGAACTATTGGCAAGCTTGCAAAAGGCTAGGGTCAATGACCACCATGCTGTAAAACCGCCTGCGTCGGATCCGACAGTACCACTTTCGGTGAAAACTACGGCAGACGAAAGAGTTACACCACCGCGACTCGATTTGACAGGATATGATAGGTCAGGGTAAGTTTGCCATATTTAATTACTAAATTTCATCCGTAAAACTATTGCACAAATAATGATTTACATTTGAGAACCTTTTCCGATATGTGAGAAGTTTGATATGATGGTTTTAGTGGCGTGGCGGTTTTAGGTGGAAGCCATGGCCCCGGCCCCGCCCTTGGGGGGTAAAAGGGCCCCGCACTCTATAATTTTGATTAAAGAAATGTTTAATCAGGGGCCCCGTAGTTCCGAAAACCGCCTCTGGACATTAAATACATTTCTAAACTCCATTATGTGCATGGCATAACAGATAATATTGCATAAGATAGTGATGGTGCTTGCAATTTGTTGGACACGACAGTACACGCAGGAATTTTACGGGTCCTTTGGAACCTGTGCAGCTTCGGAAGTTTAATGAAAAGCATTGTCTAATCTATAAGGCTTTGCAAAAATAATTCAACATGCCATTGGGTAAACGTAGGAACAAGAGTCCAAGGAAACGAGGTGACTTTAGGGAGTAACACAAGGACGACACTAAATGAAGCTCTGAATAAGTAATCAAGAACGAAGAGAAGGTAAAGGAACGTAGATAACAGTGAGGTCACGATCTCTGAGCACCTGTCTGTCTGTGCCCAGTTGCCTTACAGTGCTACAGCTGATGACACACCAGGCTGTACAGTAGCGTACTGCATTAAGGGCGCTACCAAGTGGCAACGTCTCTCTAGCGTTGTTTTTGGATGTGATGTTGGCCAATATCAATTGCTTTTACTATAATTCTAGCATAAAAATGTTGCAGCGTGTACAAAACATCGACCAAAAAAACATCAGTAGTAGACTTGTGATGTCTCTGTGTTGAAAGATAATTTCATTCCAACTCATAATTAAGAACTTGCAAACTTTTGTGACGTCACCAGTATGCTACTATGTGTAGCCTGGCTGCAAGTTACCGTAGGCTGGCTTGGATCAGTTTTGGTTTTAAGATACTGCAGCTTGCAGTGAATCAATCAAAATAAAGATTGATTGCCTGACGTCACAGTAGCGGCATGGTGGTAGACTGTCAAACTCGCAATCCCAGGATCGTGAGTTCGAACCGACCCTGAGCTTGGCTGCCACGATCCCGGAGGTACTGTGGTGTGTCATCTGCTCTCGTGAATTATGAAACTATGTTACGAGAGATATTGCAGAGAGGGTTCTGCAAGCATGAATAGATTGTCATCTGAAGGGGGGAAAGTAACCCCGTTCCTAGTAGTGGCCTCGGCCTTGAGCAGGATAAAATAATTTTTAAGAAAATAGACCGGGATCACGTCACTTCATTGACTGTTGCCATCAGAGGCCATATTCGTTTTAAAAATTAAAATGATCCATGAAGTGATTTGATTGGTAAAGTGACTGGAAGAGGTGTGAACGTGGCTCGAAAAGATCTTGTCTTGAAGTTTGGTTGGTAGTAGAGCTTCAACCATGCAATATTTTGAAGCAAGCTACAAATGTAGGTGGTTAGCTTCCTTCTGCATAATCTCGTGTGCCATCAACTTAGGATGTTCCACTACTGCATTATTGCACTTACAGAGTCTAACCTTCTCATATCTACAAATTCAACGCGAACTTGTTCTACCTCACTTCAGACGATTGCTGTGAACAGTGCCTGGCTAAAACATGGAGCAAAGTGACGTCATTACGTAACGCAGCTTCATGATCTGTACCACTAATCAACCCTTCAAAATCGGATTTGTAGGAATGCAAGTACCGTAGAAAATGGGGCATTAAGAAGGGGAGCATTTCGTCTACTAGATCGCGAGTCTCCCAGGGTGTAACTCGATCGGTTTAACAGGGCTTGTACAGTCTTAGAATGGGGGTAATCTAACGTTTCTTGATAAAAAAAGCCCTGGCAAAATAGGAACTTGCTCCCACGCCAAAATTGCCGTTGTGATTCACTTGATTTTTGTGGTTTTTTTACGGGAAATGCTATATAAAATGGAATGAAAAGGAAAATAGGATTGTAAACAGAGAAAAAAGAACTGCATTTTTTATAGTTTATGTGCACGAGTTACGTGGTAGATTTTCAGCGCGTTTCATTAATATGTCACCCCATGTTGATAAGCGTAAGTGATATTTCAGTCGGGCAACTGGCGAGAAAATTCGGGGGAATATCCCTGTGTTATTCCCACTCGGAGTTGTTAAGCCGACCATGTAAATAGCTTGTTTTTCGGGTCATTAATTTGATTCTCTCATTCAACAGAACTAGCAGTTCGGAACGATTTATCGGACAAACGCCGGGCTCTGATGGCAGTGTAGGCATTCACTATGTTGATACCAATGCACGGCTTAGATCGCAGGAAGATGTCCAAACCGGACGAGAGGAGTTCATCAATCCAGAGACTCCGAGAGCTGTACGAAGCAGCGAGAGCTCCTCGAGTTTTCCTGGAACTCCAAGGAGTCCCCGAAGTTTAGAGGATTCCCCTAGTCCAACAAGAGCCACGCTACGCAGGGGACGCCTACGACGGATGGGAAGTGGTGGATCAGTGCCCAATGTCAATGTTAAAGGTAAGAACTGGAAGTAAATGTCAGCATTTTCTACCTTAAAGTTTACCGAGTAATGAGATATTAATTATGGAGCCGTTTAAGTGTTTATTTCTCTGTCGCTTAACTCTATTCAAGCACAGGTACTTGGCTTGTTATACGGTTGCTATGGCTTGTATGCAGGGCACAGTTCGTGTGGTTGTTGCTAACCTAAGAAGCTTTTATACATTGCACTTGCGTAGCTATGTAATAACTTCCATGTTTTGATGGGTGACCACTCGTGTATTGCTATGAGCGAGGACTTATACAGAAATTCTGGGAGTATTGCTTGAATAATACCAAATCATGATCAGCAGAAACTTCAGTTTTGGATGGGGTCTGTCCCGAAAATCCAAGCGACTTACTAATGGACCGTCTTGGAAAGAAAGCAAAGAGGAGTCATTACGTTCAGACGAAAGGCTGGATTCTGGTATGTTAAGAATAAGTTGTCAGGGTTGACTTAAACATCTTTACATTATGAGTAGCAGTGTTCTTTGCCTGGTATTATATAAACTGCGAAATATCTACACGTTTGTTCTAAAGTTTGAAATGGGTTTTGGTATCTGCCGGTCTCATCTCTTGTGGACATTAGCCTAGATGAAGGTGTATTTATCACTGCGTTTGATTTTCTTGTTCGTGGGTTGGGTTGTACTTTATGTTTGTCTTGATTATAATCATCGCCCCAAGTGGCCCATTGACTTCATTAAGTAATTGAACGAGTCTGTATCTTCATTTCTTCCCTTGTTGCAACTAGTGTGTATGTTTACAGTCAAGTCACTTAATCGGTTTGAAAACAGTGACTTTCAGTCTGTTGAACTATGGTCACTCTGAAGCACGAGTGATCGTAGCAACTTACACAGTCTTAAACTATTCGCGATATCTCTATTTATTTATTTAACAATGTAGTTTTCCTCTTCCAACATTCACCGTTTATCATGGTTAATCTAGATCTGATTTTACAAAATGGTTTCGTATGACTTTCTTGGTATCGTTTTGTAAAAAACTTACAGGGGAAAAATTTAGCTATAGCCTCCTTCAAAAAAATGTTGCAGTCCGCTGATTTTACTATGTAAATTTCTGAAGGACCCAAATCCCCCAGCCAACACACTGGGGCTTTCTTATCGATGCGAAGGCATGATTTGAGTATGTGTTTTAGTCAGGATGTTTACAATATGGCTGCTGAGGTAATACGTGGCCTACGTCCATTCCATCTCCAATTTTGAAATGATTTTGTATTTTCTTCTTCAACTCGTAGATTTGTTTCCTGAGGTTGCTCGTTATCCCAATATAAAATTTGACCATATCAACCTCGGTTACTGGTACAAGCCTAACATCTCTCGAGACGACGGTAAGTTTTGAATTGATGTACTGTAGTAAAGATCTAGGGGTACGCTCCCGTATCTATAAGCCCAAGATTAATGGTATTAATGCTCGGCCATGCGTCCCCGTATACTTAGGCTGCCCTAGTGAAATACTGAAATATTTCATCAGAATGTGGATCTAAGGCATGTGCAGGAACGGCAAAAAGAAGAAAGCGATAAACTCAAAAAGCGCGGGCTAACAGCCACGTTTCAAATCACCTTTTCCTTGCCAGTTTGATCGAGACCCATGCATTGAAATTGAGACCCATGCATTGAGATCAAGACCCATACATTGAGATCGAGACCCATACAAACAACCTAATTCCATTCAAGGGGAAAGAAACAACTGTATCAAGTCAAAAATCTACTGACCTTTTTAATAGATCATTGTTGTAGATGCTACTGCTTCCTTGAACTATGTTAAGCCTACTCGATTTATACACGTGTTTCTCTTCAAGTATTTGAGACCTCGCGAGTAATTTTCGGAGTCACATGCTGGAGAAACAAAACCTTCAGTCCGTTGGAAGAGTGCGAAGCGATGTGATTGGTCAGTAGCAGTTTCTCATCTGGTTTAGTCGAGACAGTTGAAATAATCGAAGGGAGTGCGGGTGTACGTTTGAATTTGAATCGGTAAACTTGAATTTTAAATAGTTGAGTCGTAATTTTATCAAAGATGTGCGTCCCAACCTAATGAGAGTCACATCGAAGATTCTCGCAAGAATCGAAGTCCTGCTGTTAATATCTCGCCGATCTTCTGCTCAATGGGTAAAAGATAATGAAACTGCGTACGCGTAAATTATTATACAGGAAATTTGTTTCGATTTAGGTGCTGTATTTTAAAACATGTATCTTACTTTAATCAGTAAGAAAGAAGCAGAACAACCCAGTATACGCTCGTAAACATTTCCGTGTTAAAGACAGATCATAATGCTCAAACGTGCTTCAGCAGTGTCTTCCACACTTTTCCCCGTTTCATTAGACAACTTTCTATGCATATGCGTGGTCTTATACTAGTATTGGTCTCTACAATTGTTTATCTTAATATTTTTCACATTCTACGATTACTCCTTACCAGCGTTGGACCTGAATTTTCTACTAACATGAAGTAGAATATCTGTTATATTTCAGTGCGTCATTTTTAATTGCAGATAATAACATCCTTAAATGGTTTAAGTTTTACTTTTTATATTGTTTATGTTTACTAAATGAAGTTCTGTATATTTACTAATGATCTTAAACTTCTGGGGTTTGTTTTGCCCTCAGCTAAGGATGAGTTGCTGAGTTGCTAGTGTTTATTTGGATTTTCTAAACATTTTCCTAACCACATTATCTACAACTGATTTGATTTTCTTATGTCATTTGTATATAGCTATCGCCTTGTTAAAAGACAAGGAGCCTGGTACTTTTGTGGTCAGAGATAGCCAGTCCTACGGAGGGGCGTTTGGGCTAGCGGTCAAAGTAGCCACCCCACCCCTTGGCGTTCTACAGCAAGCAGGAGGAGACCTTAGTAAGTGTAACCTTTTCTTGGAGTTCTTGGATTATTGATAACGTCAGGATATATGTTTTGTCCGGACTCTTTCTGCTATTTACCAACTTACATGAAGTTTCGTAGATGTAAAGGGCTGTTAAATATTTCGTAAGTGATTTTCTTTCTGCAGAATGTTACTCGTTTTTCTTATGTCATATTGTAAGCTCTTTGAGCGGTTCTCCGATTTCATTATTGGCAGCTGCCATTTTAATTGCTAATCAACCAACGTTGATTAATGGAACCCAAGTTGTGATCTTTCTTAGTAGCCTAGTTAAGCTGAAAACTATTCACAAGGTTGCAAACAGAAATGTAAAGGATGGTTTCTGCTGTTCATGTGCATATGTTACCACCTGCGACGTACAGATGCAACATAGGTGGCATTAGAAGACTTCCTTCACGTAATGTGTTGAAAACATTAGTTCCAAATGGGAACAACAAATTTTTATCCCTTGATTTTGAGTGTTAGGGTTGTAGTTTAGATACACCCTTTTCATCCCTATGATGATGCAAGTACCATGTTTAGCGAATAACCTTTTGATCAGGGAATCTTTACGGCCACAAACTCGAAGTGTCACAGGATATAGTTTGAGCTTGGCAGTTACATGTGTTGACTTGTACTCATTTATACAGTGAATATGTTATGCTGTTGGACTTAAGGGGTTTACGGGCTGTGTCTTAACAAAAACGTTTCTTTTCTGGTTTCCAGGTAAAATTAACTTGGAAAACGAGCTCGTACGACATTTTCTGATTGAACCATCTCGTCAAGGAGTGCGTCTTAAAGGAAGCACCAGTGAGCCATTCTTTCCTAGTCTCGTGGCCCTTATTTATCAACACTCGGTTACGAAAATGGCTCTCCCGGTCAATCTGAAGCTTCCAGTCAAAGGTAAGGGCTAAAGTGCGTTGTTTCGTCAAATGGTCTTTAAGGTCGATAATGATATCCCCAATGAAAAGACGCAGACGTTTTCTGTTAGCGCGTATTTAAGACTTAGTTGTCGTCGTATTGGAATGTGTCAAGAACGGTTGATTATTTCAAGTGATTTTGGGGATGGATTGAGGGGGGAGGTTAAGTTTGTTCCCCTTTCATTCCGTTTAGATGTACTGTTCAAAACGAGTTTTACGTGAACAAAAATAAATTGTCACAACTCAGCTAGGAGTACGGTTGTAGTTAATCAGCAAAAGCCTCCGATACCTGTGGCACGTAGTTATTCCCGTCGCCCTTTAACCAGTGACAAGTATCTACATTTCTAAAACCCCTGTAACTCTGATTGCCTGGACTTCACACCAAGCACTATATATCGAAGCGTGACGGGGCTAGGTACTTGCCTCGCCCAAATCCTGTGGATGAATATATTTGTGAAAATATCTTCTTAGCTACCCTGGTTGTTTACAGCTTATCTTCGCAGATAAGGCAATGTTGAACATCACAGTTCACTTAATAAGAACTTAGAGCTCATATATTGGGATCGAGGTGAAAGTCAATAGATAATTAGTGACTAGTCTTCCACTGGCGCATGTGCTTTCGATTCCGATGTTTTCCTAGCATCTACTCATAATTGTATTTAAACATTAAGGTCGGTTTATGATGCAGGAAAGGAGATACAAAATTGTACTCTGTAACTTTGATTACCTTGCAGGTAGCATTAACCAGCATAGAAAGGTAACTGTATATTACAAGGCATTGCAGTGGCATTTGGTGCCCAGTCTGTAAAATTTGAGTGTACTATAGAAATTATGATCCTTTGACGATGTTGTGGTAGTTGTTCTTGTACTGTTGTACTTGCTAGGCTCTACATATCATGATTTTCACTTTTTGCTTTAGATCTTTTGACGAAACCAGTCGATCAACCTGACGGAAAGGCTGTAACGGAGCAGGAACTTCTATCGAAAGGTGTAGGTAGGTAGCCTTACATTGATGTCTTTTTTACCATGAATGCTAGAAACGGGTACAGCTGTCCGCAGTTGTTTGCACCCGTGTTTACTCTGCGGAGAAAATTTGTTTTTATAGGGTATCGCATTATTGCAGACTCCTACTGTTTGCAATGCTCTCACGACCTGAGCTAGCCGTCCCGAGGCATTGTGTACGATTTATACCTGCAAATCTACGTTCACACCCGAAAAGTGCTTTAATTAAGAAGGCTCCAGAAAAGTGGCGAGTGGCAATTCTCAAATGACTGACGTAATTTTGAACTAGATAGATGTCTAGTAATCATAAGTATCAATGCCTTGACAATGCCATCTTGGCATTAGGGAATGTCATGACGTCTTGAGAACCGTATTTCTTGTGACCTTTTGAGGAAAAATAAATGGCAGTTAATATTTATGTTCGCCTTTTATATTCATCAGGTTGTGACGTTGTGTATCTGCGTTCCGTCCACGTGGAAGGATTGTCTGGGGAAGGAGCAGTAGCCTATGCTATGGAGCAACTTGTACACGCGGCGGATACTCAAACAGCAACTGTGGTTAACTTTAAAGTAGACCAAGAAGGAATAACACTCACAGATAACGAGAGGAGGTAGGATACGTCGCTCATTTTTTCTTGATTTCATGGATTACTAGTGAGGTGGGCGATAATGATTCCATACATAGGATGCACATTTGTTCCCTTAGTCTGCACGTCAGGGAACATGGGAAGAAAGTGGCTAAGTTTTGTTTGCCTTTACTGTTGTCAGCAAGAATTTACCAAGATTGTGAATATTTAGAGCAGCCTTAATGTAACAAACTTATTGGAGGAAACAGTCTCAAGACAAAATCTCAAAGGCTCGCGGAGAAATAGCTGGATATTTCATCCGTACTGGCGAGACTTTTGAGCCCCTGTTCTACTGGTTGTTCCGTTTAGAGTGATGAAATTTCTTCTCTAATTATACGCAGAAGTTGTTTTCGGTGTCTAGAGCAGAGTTAGCAAACACGCTATCTTGAAATTCTTCATATTAAGATTGCGAAGAATTTTGTTATGAATTCTGAGGAATTGCTAGATAGATTTTATCTGAAGTATGGGAAAGGCACGGACTCTTTCCTCTATTTTCCCGTGGTTACCCTGTTACCTCAATTTATTTACTAAATACGTGTTATCAATTTGTATGTAATTTACTCTGACTTTTCTTTATTTCTAGATTATTCTTTAGAAAACATTTCCAACTGAGACACGTCCTTTACTGCACGGTTGATCCACAAAGTAGAAGGTAAGTTCAAAAGGAGGCTATTTCGCAACAGCATGAATTCGAGGCAGCATTGCAAACAGTAACCAGGGGGAATTTTAATCTCTTATATGAATAACCAGGCATCAACATGGATTGGAATTTCTACTCTCTCAATACGATCTCGGGCTTACGTTCGGTCTGGGAATGTTGTTTCAAAAGCGCGCATTCCTTACCGGGCATAAGCCGCTCCGAACTACTTGATGTTATCCGACTTTTAAGTGATTTGGCGGTAAAGAAGAAAAAGTTGTATAAGTGACTTCGAATCTTAGATTTTTAAACCCCTTTCGTTTGTTCCTTGCTATGATATTAAATCTCATAACAAGAGCTGGTATGTATGTGCATGAAAAGATACAAAGCTAATATTGAATCATCCTTTTCTTGCAGATGGAACTTGAGCAGGTTTCTTCCTGGTTCTGCTTACGAAGCTGCGTAAGTACTGATATATTTAGAATTTTTTGAAATTTCATCAGTGAGACCGTTAATGGGCTCTGCTCAATCAGGTGATGACTACGACTACCCAGCATGATTCAGCGGAGTTGCTAACATAAACTGAACTTGAAAATTGCTTTCATTAACACATTTGTTTTGCTGAACGTTATCGCCACACACTGGTCACAACAATCGTTTGGAGTGAAAGTAAAAGAATTTCGCGTATAACTTGTAGAAAATGAGAGGACTAGAGCACTCAGTAGCAAATAGCACCAGTATGAGTGTCTCTGGTTAGCACTGTTACTGACATTTACTAAATTTTAAACACGTTGTAAACAAAGTATCGTAAGGATCTTTGTGTAGGTAAATACAGCTTCCGTAGCGGCTAGGTGAAATAGAAAACGCAAGTATGCCAATAATTAAAGGAACTCGTCAGCACAAGCCAAGCTGTCAATCAAAAGTTGGCCAATTGCTTAATCACTACAGTGGGATATGGAAGTCATGTTGAAAACACAGCTACGTAAATTTTTCGATACTTTACTTCGTTTGCTTAAGACGGGTGGCGCATGTTACGCGATTCTGTTCAACAGTCTGGGCACTAGAAATTTTACAAAATCCAGGCGAAATTGTTCTATATTCTTTGCAAAGATTGCCGTTACTAGTGTCTGGCGAAAACGTTTTAGCAAAGTGAATATGTCACTTAACTCAATTTTTAAGGTTTGTACAATTTATTGCCTCTCCAAGTAAACTAAACTGCTGCCTATGATGTAACTTAAGAAAAGTTTGTTGATGGTACAGAATAATAAAACTGCACGAAATAACGAATTCATTTTGTACTAAAAAGCTTTTTTCGTCTGACACTCCCCAGAGTACAATTCGTCAGAAAATAGCCGAAAGGGAATCAACGAAATTATTTGCCCAACTGTGTTTTACAAGGTAGCCAATCCGACTTCTGACTGCCAGATTGGTGTTGTTTTGTCCAATCAGTGTCCGTGGATTCGTGGTAAATTAAGACTGGTAGACAGGTATCAAGGCAGTGATTCGGGAAAGGTTTGAGATATATCTGTGGCTCCAGCTATAATTTCTCTAAGCCTTAAGTGCTTCAGATGATATTCTAAAGAAGGAAATCCATGTTTTCCAATACTTAAGCCATTGAAAATCACTGGCAGAGTTGAATACTATATTCTAAGACGACAGTTGAAGGGAGATTAATCTTGCATTTTCAATACCTTGAACTTCGGCCGCAAGGGTTTACGAAAGGTTCATTCAATGAATTCTTATGCTCTGGGTAGAAAGGGGCAAATATTGAAGCAAACTAAAGACTGGTCTGGATCCCATAGCATCTGATGGTCATGAAGCAATTATTTTACTTGGTATTCTCGATGGAACGAACATGGAAACGAGGACTTGTACTCGTAGCGGTACTGAAAGCAGCTGTGCTCTTCCTTTCGTGCACTTAACTGCTGCATCATGTCGTAACAGAATAGCTATCCTTGCAGTTTTAAAAGCTATTCTTCTCGCTTCTAGCGTTTTCAGAGGTAATAACATTGACTGCTTTCCAGCAGTTCATTAAAATCTTTTCTTCAAAAGACCTTCAGTGACGCCATCGTAGTTTTAGGAACATGCGTAAAACCACATATTTAACTTCTCTATCCCTTGATCTCCCCATTCTTAAACAAGTTAACTGAGCTAACAAGATTATAGTAAATCAGTTGCGAAGCTTGAAAGGAGTGCATCGTAATTGCAGATAACTGCCCAACCTATCAAAGTATTTAAGCAGTCCTAGAACCTGTTTCTACAATCACCAAAAGGATTAAGTCAAAATAAGTACTAATAGCTACGTTTAGTTAACACCCTCGTAAGTGTCTTCACTGCTTTGTTCACTGAGTCCCAGTATGCTTTCAAACAGATGGTGGCAGGTCTTTATAATTAAAGGGAGAGGAACTTTACCGTCACCCTTAAAGCCCCTTTTGACTTTGCAACTTTCTAAACGTGATGTTAGATTGCTTGCAATTGTAATTTTAATTCCATAAGCGTACTACCAGTTTAATTGATCTTTAATTATTTGTTTGCAATTGGTGTTATTCAATTGGTTTTATCTTCTGTCACAACAACAAGCAATATGTCCTCTTAGATCACGTTGTGGTACTAAGCCTTTCTTTATCACTGTCCTCGTAAGACAGGAGGTAATCAGATTAACTACAAAGCGGATTATTTTGCGATATGCAAACGCTTACCAAGATGATGCGTTCCTTTGGACTCCACTTATACAGGATCGGAGTCATATGGAATCAGGTCTATACAAACCAATTTCCTCTTCAGAAAGTTTTATATAGGATGGAGCCCATATTGGTGAACGTCTGTATGACACTGGATCTATTTAAATAAACAAAGCTATACAAGAGAGTGCTATTAGAACCATACGTAACGGCTCTTCATTCTTTCGTACACAAATGTTTTGTACACAAATGTTAATGTTTACCATGCTAGTACAAGAGCCAAAACTGATATTTGGTTGGGTTTTCTTAGGCCCATTTTCAAAGGGTACTCTTTTCGTTCCGTCCGAAAGTGTTTACACGGCCGCTTTTTGCACTATGCAATCATCTACCGGTAATTCAACCAATCAAACTTCTTCATAGCTTGTATGTATTTCAAAACAAATACGGCGTCTTATAGCTGAAACGACTTACTAAAGCGACGAGGGTCAGACAAGGTTGTAATTGTTGATGTCATGCGACTACTGATCTTCATTTTGATTTATTCATTGCAGGCTGCAGTAGCTTGTAATCAAAATTGACATGATGCGGTAGCTTGCAGCCAACTACGTGTGTCAGGCTGCCAAATATGTAAGACACATAAGGCTACTTGGTTACGCATGTATTTCCTATGTTAGCCACAGAGCGTTAGGAACTGCCTTGACTCCAACAGTGTCCCTCTCATGATTTTGAAAACATCGATCTTGCGGAGCAACATACCTTAGCTCCCTTCTATCACGGGGAAGAGGCAGATCCCAAGTAACAGCATCAATAAAAGCGCCTGCTATGTGGCTACTGTCTTGCAAGATTTTTTCCGTTTTGTTGACTTCCGTCAAATCTTGTCAACTCTTTTCGCTGAGATTGTAATTATCAACGTATGTAGCAGCTGAAGTACGGGATACATTCAGTCACCCGGATTTCTCTTTACCCAACGAAGAACCTGCTCTCCGACAGGGATCTGCTTGGGACCTCGTTTTGAAAAGACTGTTTCAAAATTTAAGACCATAAAAAGTTTCTAAGAAGATTTCAAAGTTAAAAGTTTGTTAAAGGCTTGACGCAGCAAGAGTATGACTAACTAAATTGCATTTCTGTTCGTCATTCTGCGCGTCGCCATTATTGTTGAACAGTCGCCCCTTTGTTTGTAATCGAATGGAAGTCGGCTTTTTAATATAGAACAAAGTTGGCTTTCGACTCGTCGTGAAAAGCTTACAACATTCTTAAACTTACCGCAATCACCTTTTAGCTATCGGGGCTGAGTGAGGATAACGACTTGTGTCTGGATGTCATGGTAGTGCCAGACAACTTTAAAGTTCGTGCAATAAAAGGGAATTCTAATAGTAATTTCGTCTTTTTACCTATATTTGAAAGGGTTTTGTATCATTATTCGTCAACTCTTTGACGGTTTGCCCCAGCAATACTTTCCATCATAATTACGAAATTCATTTTGTGATTCAGGTCGTTGTTGACCATTTTCCGACATAATGGTATTCCAAAGAGAGAAAGAGGTCTCGTTTAATCGAAACAAGTAAAATAAAGGATTCGTTAACTATACTAAACAGTCCTTGTGATCGATTGCAAAGAATAGCATCTGTTATGTCATTGCCTAAGTGTCCATGCCCGTAGACTGAGATCATTGAATGGCATCGTTATGAAGTATTTGATTCGAGTGTAGTTACTAAACCTGGAACACGCATTCATTTTATATATAAAGTATGCAACTAAAAACATCAATCACGAGGGACTTGCTGCTGGATGCTAATTTGCGGGTGGCTTACAGCGTTATTTTGGGGAACCGAAGCTCGACACTTACACGACAAAATTCTTTATTTAAAAAGCAAAATATGTCATCTGTATGGTAGTTGGGGAACAATGCATTGATTTGTATTAACTGCAGTAAACGGCAAGGCGGGAGTATCACTTTATGACATGTGGCAAAGAGGATTTTTTGTGATATTTTCTGCTGACCCTTAACATCTTCCTTTCTTAAATAGTTCCGGAAGTATTAAGAATTAATGAAGTTCCAAGTCTGTGGGCATAGCCAAAAGATGCCATGATGCACTGCAACATATTGCGGCAGACATTACTCGGTATCAAAGGGCTAGCTAAGGTTATAGGTTGAACACTGAGATTTCTCGGTCTTAGTCCTCCTGATCTCGGATCACTTATTAAATGGCTTAGATTTTCAACAAAATTGTGTACCCCATCCAGTAAAGTTCCTTGTTCTTTTCCTATTCTGTAGAAGACGCTCTTACTTATAAGATTCTCATCACTTTAAGGATAGGAACTTTGTAGTTGTATAGAAATCGGCCTTAGTGTTTTGTTGCATGTTTTCTAAATTTGGGAAACGAAATTTTAAGAGCAAGTGCTATCATGCTAATTATGTAAAAACGGAACTCAGATTTTCACCCTCAGCTCCTGACCACTCACTTACTCACTAATCCTCGAGCACCGTGCGGTGCGTAGAGCCAACTTGAAACACAAGTGCTCCTGACCAGAGGCATAATATTATATTATCAACAGAATCTCAGCCACGCCGTTTTAAAAAACCGTAAACTGTTCATAATAGTAAAATTAGTCGCAGTTAGGTAGGTTTTTAAACATTGCTAGGCACTCAAAAGTCCGTAATTTTAACCGAGAAGAGAGAACCGAGATATAAAAGAACCGAGATATAGAAGAACCGAGATATACCTCGTAGGGAAAGAACAGTAGGGTAGGCGCGGTGGGCACGCTTACCTTGTGGAAGATTTTCTAAACCCCTTGTAACTGGTTTCACTGTTGGTATCATTTTATTTACTTTTTAAATGGATCTAAATATTCGTGGTTATTTTCGGCGTTTCTTGTTTTCACTGGGTTGGAACTTTTTGTTTTATTATACGTATCATTCTTCTTTTGAAGGTAAAGAAGTTGAAACTTTTTAATGTGTATATAGTAAACGCAGATGGCTACACCTGCATGAATGAGTAGTTTGAGGCATCGAGCCTGCAATTCTATTTTTAACTAAACTAAAGTCTTATCCATTTGGCCCCTTGTTTTTGTTTCGTGTTACAAAGTTCATCTTTAACAGGCTCGTATTATTTACGACACCGTATCTTGTTTCCATCAGATGCTTTGCACTGGTAGTTTCAAGACCGTGTCGACCTGTAGAACACGACTGCCATGTTTTCGCCGAACTCAATGTCGATCAACCCTCAGCAGCTGTGGTTGTAAGTTTCGTCGACAAAGCGTTAAAGTTACTCAAGAAATAGCGGCCATTGCAGATGCTTCAGTAAGTACGAGATCGGTGTGTGTTGCTCTTTAGTGTTTGCTGTGTTTTTTGTTGTTGCTGCTGTTCAGAATGGTTAGATACACAAGGAGACTCGGAATGTTTTGGAGCTGGGGGGCTTCACAGTATTTGAAGAAGGCCTCAGGGAAAAGAATGAAATCAGCCAAACTCAGGAAAAACCTGGAAAACTATGTCCATCATTTAATATGTTTCCGTGATTACAAATAGAAGGAAACTTCATCATCAGTGTTCAATATTGCTTTACTGTGCAAGTTCACCAAGCAATGTAGTGTTTACAATATCTCTTGATCTCGGTTGAATTATACGACCTTCAAATGCCACGCATTGCAAGCCGACAAGCCGACACTGTCCTCGATGGAAATTGAGGGGGAAACAAGAAAAATAGGCACATTTCAGTTTCAAAACTTAGGGGAAAAACACTGTTTGGTTATGTAGCTACTCGTATCTCGAGGGAGTCCTTTGAAATGCCCTGTGTTTGTAACAAAACGGATCCGCATGAATTTCGATAACAGCTTAGAGTGCTTTTTGGTCGACCTGGCGACTCCGATTCTCCGTCGCGTAAGGCCCATACCTCGTCGTATTAGCTAATTCTATAATATGCAAGCAGGCTGGCTTAGCAATGTCGATCACGGTCATCTCACCGAAGTCTGTTCGCTACGTAGAGAGTCACAAAATAGGTTTCCAGTAGTGATAAATACATTGCATTGTATTAGTGCTGTAGTAAATTTGCCAAGCAGTCCTATTGCAAGATAGTAACATGAACAAACGTCGACGAGGTAACCCTATGAGAGTTCAGTTCTAATGAGTACAGTTCTCCACTCCATCCCAGATACGGCTTCGCTTATCTTGTTATATCTTTAGACAAAATTCTTATTTCATTTACGACTTTTCTTAGTTACAAGCCATATTTAAATCGGTTCTCCTCCCGTCCGATGCTAGATGTATTTCGTGAAAGAGTAGAAACATAGGCTGATCACAACAGTTGAGAAGACAGGTAGTTTTTGTCATCTGAGAAGAGTTATACATGGCGAAGACGTCGTTTTCCAACCTTTCCTTTAGTATCGTATATTAAGACACTACATAGCCCAATTTAATATCTGCAAGAGATCATTGTACTTATCCTATTTCTAACTCGCCCACTTTCCAGCCACGTTGACCATTAGGTGCTATTTACTGCCACAAATCAGGTTCTGATAGCCCATACCTTCTCTCGATTAGTCACTGTGTGTACTCAGCTACAGGTCTGTTTACAGTCAAGTGTTGCTTCATTATCCTACTGTTCCATTTCTCCCTGATAAAGTTGTACTTGGAACAATCGACTTAGCAATACTAGCATACTAATGATATTTCGCCTTTTTGTGGTCAGTTAAGTGTTCTTACCATAGCTTGCATCAAGACGAGCCAATAAGAATGTGGATTTTTCGTGTAAGAAAACTAGGTACACAGTTAAGGGATTTTTCTTTTCATAAAAGATACCAAATCGACCTTTACTGAATGCTGCATGCATTCTATAATGCTCTATTAGGCTGTGCGGAAAACGGCAGAGTGGGAGGGAAATTTGTACAAAAATGCTTCATATTGACAAACACAGCGCTCTATAGGGTACTATGTACACGCCGCCGTTTTAAGTTACGCCCCAACGATGCTAAGAACGGTCGAAAATGCATCCAGTATGCCGTAATATTCGATGTTGTCTCTTTAATAAGATACTGTTTAAGGCAGTGGAGTCGGTGTTACTAGAGTCATTTTTTGAAAGCCCTCGTAATGTTTATATTGGGTTTTCTACTTCTCTGGGTATCTACTGCTATACCCTTGTACAAAAATCATGTTGTTTCTGTTACTGTACTAGACTTCGACCGTTACTTCTTCCAACCCGTTGTCGAGGTCGTTGATAGTTTACTGTAATCTTAGCAATTTCTTTTATTGCCGAAATCCGTGCCATTGCTGCTGTTTTAGTATCGGTTCTTTTTCATTCTTAGGATACTCGACCATAACATGAAATGTGAAATTAGAGGCATTGCGAAAGGCATTTTGTGTATTCAACTGTAACTGCCGGAAGTGAAATTTTGCTGACGTACATCTTAGCGAAAAATTTCTTTTGACGTGGAAAGGAAAATCTTTCGAATGTTCATTAGATAGTGCTACCAGAGTCCAGCAGCCAAAAAAAACGGGCTTCCGATCCATGATATTTAGAATGTTAAAAATATTTGTACCTACCTGTACTTGTAAATATAACATATACATCCGTTCGCAGTCGCAGATCGTTTCGAAATTCCGGAGTGGCATGTTGTGTTAGGGAAAGGATTGACCCATGTAACACGGGGCGCAACGCAACGCAACGCAGTTTGCAGGCGTACCCGGTGTTGTTGTTTAAATATACACTCTACTTGTTTTGTTTGATTCATCGTTAGTTGATTATACCTGGTGTGTTTGACAAGTAATAATGGTTTAGTCGAAGAGTATGTTCTGCATTTGAATGGTCATTATCAAGCAACTAGTAATGTGTTAGCAATTTATAATGCCACGATTCGATACTGGTGCCCATATGGTGATTACTGTTACGTTAATTAGTCTTGCAAATTTGAACGCGAGGCAATTAAAGGCCTTTGAATTAATTAAACGATGACGACAAACGTTTACATATGCAGACCTGATGACCGATTATTTATTGACAGGCAACGGACCAAGCTCGTATCTATTCATTCGTTTTTATTAATTATTGTTTTACCTTGCCCTACTTAGACGAAGGGGGAGCTAGTAGATTCTTAGACCTACGTTTTCATTGATGTTTCGCTCATTTTTAACCTCAATGTTATGGCACAGACGTCACAGACGCACCTTAGAAATTCTCCCCTCTAAATCTTATATGAGCTCGTCCCAGAGTCATTGTTAAGGTGATATAAAGCACGATTAATGGTACAGTTCTTTCTCGCTTATCCTCTAAATATGTTACATCTCTTGATAAACATTAAAGTGACAACGATATCTGAATAAGGCCTTGTTTAATAAATTTAACACAGGCACAGTTCTTTATGTCGTTACCTTTCGGATTCTGTAAGTAAACGTGTTTCAGAGGGGGCTATTAGACCAAATAGAAATGCATATCATAAGGGTATTCATAGCCTTCTAGCCCTTTTCTCATGTAGTCCTGATAAGGTTACATTCTCTGCCAACGTCATGTGTAAATAGCATGCGAACGAATATGAACGGCTTGTAGAACTGCTCAGATGGGTATGGTGGCATGCATTGTTCCATAATTGAGCAGCAGATATTGGTAGAGGCAGATCTGAGTTGTATCAATGTCAATATAGATATAGACCGTGTGAACGGCATTGAAGCACTTTTGTGTACCTCTGTAAGCGATAGCTCGCTTCTTGCACTGTATTATTACGGTGTCAGACGTTTCTTATGAAGCTTAGTCTAGTAGGTTTGAGGACATAAAAAGGAGCCAAAGAGACCTCAAGTTGTCACGTAGGGAGTTGCTCCACATTGTTTTTGCCTAATGCAACGGCAGTAGCCTGTAAAATGCTGGAACGGTGGGGAAGGGGGCGACAATAGAGTAGTTTAGTAAACATAGTTGTTTCACTAGACATAGACATTGAACAGCAAAAACTAAGGAAGCAAAGCAGGCCTAGATAATTGGAGGGGTCCGCCTACGGACATTGTGGATTTAAAATGTTTTGAACGTGTGATATTTGAACAAAATTGTAGCAGTAAAAAGGACTACTGTCGCTATAGTAAAGTATTGTTACAATAGCCATGTAAACCAACTCGTCACATCGTTACACCTTATGGTTTCGTGCCACTGTTGCCCATAGAACACTCAACAAGCAGGGATCTCGATGAACGTCCATTGTTGTGTTTTACGTATGATTTTTCAAATGTCGTTTTTGCAATGCTTTAGCAACGAGTGCCAGAGCCGTATTAACCCCTTCAGATTTAACAACTTATTTGCCATCGTTTTATAGGCTATTTTCTACAACATGAAAAGTGTATAAGGGTATGTTTTATATGCTTGAGTTACCTATCCTA
The DNA here is from genome assembly GCA_010016065.2 of Carybdea cf. marsupialis auct. non (Linnaeus, 1758). Taxonomy (NCBI): domain Eukaryota; kingdom Metazoa; phylum Cnidaria; class Cubozoa; order Carybdeida; family Carybdeidae; genus Carybdea; species Carybdea cf. marsupialis auct. non (Linnaeus, 1758). The sequence continues at coordinate 37,662 of JAAAKL020000566.1, forward strand.
TGGTAGATGTTTTAGTAAAGGTTCCCCTTTTATTTAAAGCTAGTGGTGTAGTCTAAGCGGCTTAGAAGGCATGTTGCTTTATTTGGTTATCGGGCGTCTACGGCCGCCCGTTGTACTGTATTGCTGCATCTCAGAAAATTAGGTTGTTCACAGAATGGCTGTAAGACATCCTGTTCTGCATGTAAAAATCGAATTGTTGTCGTAAAAAGTGAAGATTGGGGTTTGGAGAGAATCAGATCAAAAACTTTTATGAATCACTCACCATAGCTTAGTTCGTTCCTATTCTTGAACTGGCCAGGTAATTGTGTGCCAAATATAAACATTAAGAACTTGTAAACTGTGCTGTTGATGCGGGTTTGAGTGTTTCAATGACATTTTTCGCTGCCAGGTGAGGTGATCTGCTGTACAAGATCACAAGTAAACTTCGCTCTTTCATATCCAGACTGTACGTGAGGCGATCATTTTCAATTCCTTATGTACCAACGGGAGAAGTAAAGCTGTCCGAGATTCCATCATTTCCTTACATTATAGGGATTGCAGTTTGAAGACTATTCTTTTCCAATAAGAAAATTATTATTTTAAATTCTTCAATAGGGTCGGACATTGTGACGTCCTGTCCACTTTTGGTTCCCATTTTTAGCAGATCGAGTAACTGGTCTGCTATTTCTTATAGTGGGATTCTCTTCACAAGCTCGCTAAACCATTTGTAAGTGAAATATACATTTGGAGAAATACAACATTGAGCAATTTGTAGCGTTCGGTTTTCTGGTAAGGTGGCGTATTGGATGCTATCATTGCTACATACTTGACTTGATTTTACGGATACGAAAAGATACGTTTAAGAAATTGTGCTTTCAAGTAGCAAAAATGTGATTGGGAATACTGATACGATTTTGTACTTAGCTAGCATCCAAGCGGAATTTGATGCAGCGATCAGAGGTATCGTTGGATAAGTCGTAACAATTTTTAAATTGCTGTCAAGATTGCAGACGATGTATCCTATGCTGCGACGTCACTCTTGCCAGATCCTAATCAGTTGACCGACTTAAAGTGTACACCATGGCCGACATTCATGACGCTCTTTCAAGATCCCATTATTAATCTGCCTTTGCGATGACAATCCGACTTTCCTTCATTCACAATCTTTCCATCATTTGTAAATATATTGTAAAATACTTGAAAATAGCCTCTATTTGAGTTGTACCTCTTACAAAATTTCCCACGTATTTTTTTTTAACGTTACAGATACGTTTCTTTGGATCAATCATCCAGTACGTTTTTTTGTCTTGTCCTTCCACTAAGTTAAGAAGGTGCTCGTGACTGTTCCACGGCAAAGTTACCATCATTTAACAAGCAAGCTTAGTGTAGCGCAAGTGCTCGCTTTCTTCTTAAGGGTGTTTATTTGTTATTATACAGGTCAAATACGATGAGGTTGGGCCGAGCTTACTGATAACCATTCAGTTTAAGCCGTAGCCCTCTTCTTCAGTCAATTTTGTTGAAATCATATGAGTTGGACGGCTTTTAACTACGTTGGTTAGAGATCAAACGCTCATCATAACGTTTCTCGCCAATTGTGTAAGTTTTAAACGTAATAATGGGTTGAATGCCGTTCGTGGTCTTCTATAAATGAAGGCAAAGCGGCAGAGGCTTATGTAAACCCGAATTAGAAGTGGAAAACCCTACGATTATTTCGTGTATTCTGATTTTTAATCCCAGCCACTGATTAATTCCCACGGGTGAAGCTTCGAACGTCCAGCCCGATGCTGTGTTTTCGATGAATCAAGTGTCAAAGATTAGTTTTTGGTATTAAGTTAATGAGTCATGTATTATTTTGATACGTTTGCTCAGCAGAAGCCAGCGTTGCACGAACAGGTTTTTGTTGCTACAAACCCCAATGGGACTGTTTTGGTCCCGTGCTTTGAGAAGATTTGATTTGATGCTCCCTCTTTTCAGACCTCCCTTTTTGCCAAAACCAGCCACACGGTTCGAGTTAGTAAAATGAGGAAGCCTTCGTTGCCCAAGAAGATGAGGCAGGTCTAAGTTTTAGGGGTTTTGTTCTAAGTCCGCAAAGTCGTTAGCAAAATGTAGAATCAACAACTAGCCTTAGTTTGAAACTCTGGATCTCTAACCAACCTAGTCATATAATTTGTTGCCGTCGTCGCCACATGAGCTGCCTCTTCTAGTAATCCTCTACTAAGATTCTTTTACTACCGGCTATGGTAGAGTCGATTAGGAAATCCCGCATCCGCGAGGGAGCCGTAGCGGAACAAACGCTTCACTTTTGAAGTCAATGTCCTATTTGAATCTAGAATCAAACTTTCTGTTTGATTCTAATAGAATCAATAGAATAGCACTAGTTCGTATGTGACGTC
>JAAAKL020000567.1:0-15943 GCA_010016065.2 Carybdea cf. marsupialis auct. non (Linnaeus, 1758)
ACAAAATCGTCAGAATTGAGATAGGAAGAAATCAATAAAACGTATACCAAGCTGTGTTTCGAAATTAGCCAATCAGAGGTCTGACTGCTAGTTTGGTGTTGTTTTTATCAATCAGCGTATGTGGAACTAAAAGGTTAGCCGAAAAGGCTCAATGAAAAGACAAATTCTTCTTTTCTGCAAAGCAACGGTTTTGTTGCTTTGATATGGATGGATTCGAGGACGGCTAGGTGAAAAGCTGAACTAGCTCTGCCTATTATGCAAATGCGGTCGCCCGTATACAATTTTGCACAGTCTGATTTTTCAAGCAAGTCCTGCCCTATAACAGAGTCACATTGCATAGTAGTGCTTTTGGCTTCAGAAACCCGAGGTGGCTGTTACCTTGCAGGAGCTGATGCTTGGCGAATATGTGCTGCTTAATTCTACCAACTAACTTCAAAGTCGTGCGTCCGACAGAGCCAGCTTCGCAGTGGCAAGAAAATGAAGAGACAACGGTGCTGCAGTTTGTGAAAGGCTTTGTGATTAGTTCAGAACGCTTTCTTACTGGTATAAACTACGCATGGGGTAACAGCGCCGAAACACTTTTCTACGGCCTTGTTGATCTGGTTTTCGAATCGAAGGGAAACGTTACCAAGCCATGGTAATTTCAAATACACAGGGCAATTCTTATACCCCAAAGGTTTTTCACTCGAAATCTGCAATAATTTGGTAAGGATGGTATAATCGACGACATCTTCCTGGTAGCCGTTAGATAGAAAAATCTGCCTTAATGAATCGATTTCTCCCTGTAATTTCTCCTCTGAACAAATCATGAGTGCACGGTGAACCAAGGTTTTGATGAGATTCAAGAAATGTATTGAACCGAAAAGGTAGGTTTTCTGTGCACACTGTTCACGAATTTAGTGCCATCCTTCTCCACTAAAACGTCAAGGAATGGCAGAGTGTTATTTACCTCCTTTTCGAAGGTGAAATTTAACACCTGGTGTAACTTGTTGAGTTTTTTTAGAAAGTTATCACACTCTGACTCATTTTTAAATACCGCGAATGTATCGTCTACATATCGAAAAGATTGGAAAAGATGAAGTTGATGGAAACCAACAAAATATTAGACAACGCTGGACCCAAGGGACTGCCCATGCTTACCCCATTCCTTTGTCGGTACATCTCATTATTGAAGCTGAATTCGACACCACATGTCGCCACTTCATTAATTAAATGAACACCTCCTCAGGGAATTGCGGACGCATGACTTCACCCCGATACAAGGCGACAGTATAACAAATAGCAGATCGGAGATTTGAACAAAGTTATAAAGCTGAGAGGCGAGGTAAGAAATGCAAAGTTCTCAATTTCTTTTCATGAGTTATGTTTGGGGAATCGCGCAGTTCCTACGTTTATTTCCATAAGAATTGCAAGATCGCACGCTAGGCACAGTCCAATTATCGAACGTGCTTTTATCACAGACGAAATAATGAAGAACATAAATCAAATGTTACATTTTCATAAGGCAGTAATTTAGTAAAGTTAGACAATTTCTTTCTTCCTTCGACATTGTTCGCTTTCCGGTCATATTTCGGAAATTAATCAGTGGATGGAGAAGTAGCTCACCAACGACATTTGAATAATGTTACTTCACTACGTAAGAAACGATTTGGCAATATGCTTTGTGATAGGAAAAAAGACATTCAGAATTTCTCTGATTACTCGCTTGAAGACGCTGAGAAATTTGTCTTGCAAGACGGACATGCTATATAGCCGACACCTGATAAAAGCCAACACATTTTCTAGGAACGGGCCTAATAATGGTCACACAGAAAGACCTCTGTATCGCGGATACTTTGTATAGCAGACACTTGTTATAGCGGACACATTTTCTTGAAATCGCTTGAACATTTGCCTTAAATCAATCTTTGCATAGCGGACACTCGTATTTTACTCGTATTTAAGCCCTCCTAGCCCTATAGCTCCGTGTCCTCTGAGTTTTTCAGAAGAATATAAACCAATCAAATTCATGATAAGTATTTTTAAACAATGCAGCTATTCCAAACACTTTAGCACGTATGTTCTCAGTTATTTTCTTGAATGCTTTTTCCAACCAATTTATTACACGAACATCAAAACAAAAAGTATAATCCATTGGTATTTCTAATCCAAGTCCTGCACCTCTATTTACTCTGTTCCCTGTAACTGTCACGCGGATACAATCGTTAGGAACCTTGAGAGACATGGAGGTACGTTTACTCCAGTTGAACGGCACGAGCCCGACGATTTTCGGAGGAGTAACTAGCGACACTATCCAACACCGGCAAACATCAACCACAGAAATCCAGCGATTTAAAGGCAAAAAAACACAAATTAAAACAATTAGCCAACAAACACTGGTAGGCATGTCATGTCAGGTCTAGAAGTTGTTCCTCCTGATCCTGGTGAAATTTTGCATTTCTTCGCACAGGGATGGCCCCATCAAAATTTTACGGGGAGGGGCTTAGATTCTCTAAAAATGATTGGGCGGCAATAATTTTTTCGGTTTCCCGGGCGGCTTAGACAGCTAATACAACACTTTTTGATTGCTGTGCAATATATCCATAAAGATTAGATTGATAGGACATGAATAATCAAATCAAAAGTAAACTACTTTTTTGCTAACCCATCGCAACGTCTGGAAGATTCAAAGTATCTGCCAACTCTTTATGCTCGTGTAAAATTGCTGAGGAGTTAAATCTTAAGGTAACATTCTTAGAAGCATATGCTATTATCTGTTGTTCAAGCGATCAGGATCTTTCAACAGTGGCTTTGGTAGCTGGGGTCATCAAAAGCAGTTTTACAAGTCTTCGTAATATTGAGAATTATTGATCGTTGATATTATCACCCGTACAATATGAATTACCACACCTTCGAAATAATCTAGCTTTTTATCCTTTATAGCTTGAAGGATATCACACTCCCTCATCACCAAATCAATATCGATCTCCATAGAATGATCTAAAGTACAGAGTACTACTGGCCAATTTCTCTTTTCATTAAAGTAAACACGATTGCGACGATGTAAATAGCTCGTTTGCTTCGTACCCCAAACTCCTCGCATTAGAAAAGCTCTAGCCACTTACGTTAATAGTTACAATAAGGATAGCCAATTGGTCATAAAACTAGCAAGAACGATGTAGGTAATTAAGCCTCACTACACAAAGTACAATTATGAAAAGCCTTACTACGCAAAAAGGGGCCTTCAGACCCCAACCCACTTAGTACCCCTGTACCTGTCACGACGGACTTTCCCGATTTTACAGCCATTCTGTACATAGATAATACTTGAAAAGGGATGCAGTAGCCTGATAATAGGGACTTAGATCAACACCGCTGGCGACTAAATGTTTTCATTCCCCGTTTCACCTTTCAATCGCAGGATTTCTTATCGCAGATATTCATATTTTGCAGATATTAATACTCTTCAGATATTCATTTTCTTCTGATATTCATCATCTTCAATAATAAATACTCTTCACATATTCATATTATTTAGATATTCATATACTTCAGATATTCATGTCTTTCAGATACTCATATTCTTCTGATATCAGTGTTCGACAGAATGTCGTCAGATACTCATAATCATCCCGCTGGTGACATACTATATCTCTTGTATCTATTTTAACTCGTCATTTTAATTCCTCTCTTCTCAAAAAGACGTTTTAACTTTCAATGGGCCGTGGACAGCATGATGGGCCGGATAGCAGATCTTCCATGGTCAAGTAACAAGGCGCAGAGTGGCTGCTCCCCAAAATTAAAAAAATATTCTCGGTATTAAATAATCGATATTTAATCGGTTTATAATCATCGCAAGAATCGCAAGATTCCAAAAATATTGGAAGCTAATGTGGTGACTAGAGAAATACATTATGTTATCAACGGGCGTCACCTTGCTCAGTTGCTCTCACGTAGAATACTTGGGTCACGGGTTCGAATCCCGTTAATGACATACGTTTCTATTTCTCTAGTATCTATTCAAACTTTTTTCTTCTGATGTTCACCATCATGCTTTGGATAGCCATAATTTTCATTCATCTCTTTAGTTATTCATATTTTGTAGATAATCAAATTCTTCAGATATTCATATTCCGCAGATGTTATGTGATATTCGCAATTTACGTATCAAGACATGTCGATTGATGTATAGACCATGTGTGTAGAATAGAGTACAGGTCATACTTAAACTTCAGCCGCCCACACTGATACTTACTCTCGTTGTTTTTTACTTTGGGAATGAAATAAAAGTCATATCCCTTATCAATTCTTTGTGATTGTAACGAGAGTCACTCCTGCAGGTGCTTTAACAAGAACACATTTGTGAACCATGACGAAAGCGAATGTTGAAGAGCAATGAGTTCATAGCCTGCTATCCTCCTTTGGAACTCACTATGAGATCTTCAATGTTTTCCTGGTCCTCGTGGCACATCATGAAGTCGCAGATTATTTTTTAGCAGCATAGCCATATGCGGAACTCGCGTATTATGAAAAAAGGTGGAAAAAGTCTTTTTGATATGAACTTTGTGAGTTCAAAGTCACTAATCAAATCTCTCGTTTCTCTTTAAGCCCCTTATTACATTTTTAACATAACGGTACAAAATTCAACGCCCCCTTATCTATTTTCAAGTTCTTTATTCAAAGTTTTTATGCTCTATGCCCTCTGTACAGTTGTCATAGAAAAAACCCGGTATTGTTGGCATGTCTCTATGTGCTTCCGATATACACATTTGCGAGGAATAACAATTTAATATGACTTGAAAAAATGACTGTTCGTCTACAGAATGCAACGAAAGTGCACAGACCGTACAGGAGAAATTCTAAAAGAAATCAAAACAGCGCTTCGTTAACTTCAAACGCCTGCTGAGAAAAATCAATTTGATTTCGCAACGCCAAGTTAAGTTGGTATTTTTAAGGGAATTTATGAAATCCAATTTGCGAGTAAGGATGTATTTGCATTGGTTTGAAAAATTGATGAGACTGGAGACTTTCTAAAAAGGTGGATCCTTCCCATCAGCCCCACGTTTACATACAATAAAAGAACATTCACTGTGAAGTGTTTTTCAGACCCACTGATCACTACCCTTTCCATAGTAAAGTATTTTCTATAGGAAAACCGACCAGTTATGATATATTTTTGAGGTTTTGCTTGGATGGCAGGGAACAATTCGTCTTCTTAAACGATGAACTAGCAGTAATTACCAAGGGGTGCTCAGCATGAATGCACAGTCTTGGTCCAATAAATTCGGAAATGAAAACTGCTCCTTAAATAAGGACCGTCAAATGAACAATTTACTAGGTTTCAAATAAACCGAGCAGTGAAACAGCATTTCATGGCGATTAAACACTTTGAGAACATATTGCAATCAAGCACTAGACCTAATAGCTAACACAGCTTTCCCAGCAAGGATTCTAATTCTTAGTAAGTAATGGAACTAGGTGGCAATGTGTGTTTAATGCTAGACATTTCAAATACAAGAGAAAAGAGCCAGGTGATTTCCAGACCCCGACAATCTTTTACACAGATGGTAAAGAGTTCACTTACAAGGGTTTCTACTTGGCGAGCGGTATCAGGTTCTTTTAGAGTCCACATTTTCAGTGAGGATTACAACGGGAAATGTATAAAACAACATATTACGTTTGACAAGAAAATGATTTGTTTTATTTGCTAAGATGAATTTGTTGGTTGAAGGATGGTGATAAGAATATTAATGCTTTACCCTCTAAAAATGGTATAAATATAAACCTGGAAACTCTATTTTTAATCTAGAAATTAAATTTTACATGAAGCATTTTTCATAGCATTTATATTTTTCTTTAGAAATTAATGTATCCACGAGCATCTTCGATATACACGAGTTGTACTTTTTATTCCTTTGACATAACTGCATGTGGAAATAAATTGCCTCTCAATAAACGCTGTCGATCACCCTGCTCCAATTTTCTTCACCGGTGTCAAAGAGAATGAAGTTTGAGATTCATTTGTGATTACGAGTCAAAGAAGATGAGATCACATATCTTGTAGTTGATTGGCTTTTATTGATTGATAGTTTGTAAAGCCGAAAAGCCGAAAGTTTCTATAACAATTGCTGATTTAAACACTTTTCATTCATTCAAATATATTCATTACTCTAGAACACACAAAAAGAATCCTTACTTTCATATTTGAAAACGTGACAAAAGGGTATTTCCGAGACAGTAAGTTCCGACAAAAGCATTGAATACTCCCATCTATGATTTTGGACTGCCTATTCTTGTAGGAATTTTATAGTAATTAGAGAAGATCAACAAATTGAATTTTCCAAAAACATCATTTTCTTATGTGAGAAATATGGAATGCAAACGTCAAAACGTTTCAGAGCCAGACAATGATGCACAAAGAAGTTTTGATCATGACATCGACTATATAATAACAACGATATCGGTATTATTATTGTTTTGTTTTCTAAGCGTATATCATATTATGCAATCCATTATGCGTGTAAAGAGATTAATGGGTTGCATAGATTAAACAGACAAATAAATGTTTGAATCTTAAAAAAATTATTATTATTATTATTATTATTATTATTATTACTACTGCTATTTTTATACATGTACTAATATCGGTATGGAAGTTTTCCCGGGAATTGTCTATGACAGCTCTACACTACCAGTGTCACAGTCTATCTCCTTTTTCTTTCACCCTCCCTTAGTTCCTTTTTTCTCTTCCTTCACACTTTCCTCCCCTTGCTAAGAGACAGTATGTATCACTTCTGTAGAACTTTCCTTAGAAACCTCGCAGTGCCCAAGGACGCAATATTCTGAATAACATGGGTGTTTAACTTCAAGTCCGATTTCTCAATCCACGTTCTGTGATTGCTACACACTGCTCCTAGGGCTCCAACAACTACTGATATCACTTCAACCTTTTTCATAAGCCAAATCCCGAGTAGCCCCTATTTCAATAGATCATAATTCTCTGTACTCTGAATAGGTTATTCTATTCCTTTTAAAATTAGAGGGTTTTGCAGTCGATACATTTCACATGTTTCACATTTTGTATATGAGACCCTCAAAGGTATTTGACAAAAAATGGCAAACATTATCTGAATAAAATGTTGCAAATGCAGAACCTGGGAAGTTAATTAAAAAAGATGAGCTAAAGCAAAATGTAAAAGTAATTTAACACTTTAGACTCTTACTTTCACATCAGCACTACTACACTGCTTTGAATAGACTTAGAAGTAAGCCAAAATATTTCAGTTTGGGTATCAAAGATAAAAACGGCAATGTTGACATTGATAAATAGGAAATTATGGACAGGTGGGCGGAGTTTTATAAATATTAATATGTATACATCCCTTTTGCTACCAACATTGATTATACTCAAGATGATCTTTTCTATGTTACTTACAGCAAAGTGGAAAATAAAATACTGGAACTTAGCTTTAATAGCCAGGGATTGAACAGTATTTACTCAGAATAAATATAGCCTGGTGTAACACTATTGAAAGAATTAGTCTCGCTATTTAACCAGATACTTACTTCTGGTAAAACCCGAAACATTTCTTTGAAAGTAGTTATCTGTGAAAAGAACAAAAGATTTGATTGAAGAAAACAATGACCCGTCAGCATCCTGAGCCAAAAACACAAAGTCTTTATAAACATCATTTTAAACGGCGTGATAAACTATCATTTACAAACTAACAAGCAACCTATCAAACATGAAAGAGCACTATATAACAAGTGATATCGTTAGAACAATTGATGTAAAAATCAATTTAGTTTAACAATCCCGTCCATATTGCAATTATTGGTTTACGTAAGGCATTTAGAAGCATAAAGCGTTATCGTTTCTGGAAATTCGGAAAGAAAACAACCTAGAAAAAAGGACATTTTGTATCCTGAAATCAATATGTAAAGACTCAGTAGCCTTAATAAGCACACTTGCAGGACTATCAGAACTTATTGAGATTCTTAAAGGCGTGAGACAAGGAGATGTACTCTCTGCTTTATTGTTACGCATTGCCATATCTGCAATTATCTCAGAAGCTGAATAAGGTGGTCAATCAGGTTTCTGTGTTAACGGACTCCTACTATGAAATCTCAGGTAGGCAGAGTATATAGCTCTTATCAACTGCTTGATTGCATTGTTTCATGCTGTGCAGAAGTAGACTTCTGCATCAATATTTCCAAAATTGAGTGTCTGAAAACAGATCCGAATGCACATTTCCCCTCTATACTAAAGGAAAACTTTGTAAAAAAGCTCTTGAACTTGTGTACCTTGGCCATGAACTCTGAACTAGAAACGATAGCAGGCCTGGAATAAAAAATACAAATGGAACCTAGATAGCTTCCTTTCGAGAAAATGAAACCATATTGATATCGAAACGTACATTCTAAGACTTTCTCCCTCAGAATTCGTGAATGTATTTGGCAGTAAGTGTCTTCCATTTTGTTGTACCAGCCGCTACTTTCTCAGTTCGAGGCCAGGTCGTTCTTACTTCATTCAAGTCCTCATGAAAGGTTCACCACCAGGTGCTTTTTGGCCTCCCCTTCTTTCAATTCCCTCCATATGGGGTATTATCGTTTTGGCATGCCAATCATATGACGGTTGTAACATGTGGTCAGCCAAGCGGAGACGACCCTTCATTATCGTGATACTCATTGGTTTCACATAAAACTTTTTGAGTATCTCTTATTTCCTTGCTCTATTCTCCCTTGTTACTTCAAGAACTCCTCTTAAGCCTCTTTGTTTGAAAACATCAGATTTATTTGCTGTTTTAGTGCAAATATTTTGATACCGTATGGCATGGTTGAGTCGAAGAGGCGAAATTTTACAGATAACCTTTTTGTTGACATCCTCTAAATTATGTAACTTCTGAAAAGTTGCTGGTCCTTTTCCAGCCTGTGACATACATCTGCCTCTTCGCCTTCATCACTACTTATTGCACTTCCAAAGTAGTGAGCACTTTAACATCTGCGACAGCTCTTAAATCTTAGTTGTTTCTGTCTGATTGAAGGGATTGATCCTTATAACCGTGGTCTTAACCACAATTCAAGGAAAGTCCAACTTTTATTACCTTTTTCTCAAAATTAGAGCACACTTCCTGCACTCCGGCTCTATTCTCTGGTAGGTCAGAAATGTTACATGCAAAGCTCAAGTAATTTTGATTCTTTGGTCCCCATTTGATACCATGTGGGCTCTCAGACCCTTTCTTTTTCACCACAAAAACACCCTACAAAGAAGAACAGCTAGAAGAAGATAAAGTACGTCCTCGTCTGGCACCTATAGTAACATCAGAAGAGTACTGTGTACCCTGATGAGTTCTCATATAGCACTTTTAACACATTCAAGAAGGGGATGCCATAGAGTTTGACGACATTCCAGTGTGATTCTCTATGCACGATGTCAAAAGCTTTTTTCAAGTCTATGAACCTTATTGTGAGTTCTTTTTGAAATTGAAGGTAATGGTCTGCAATGCTTTCTAATGTACATATTTGTTCATTACATGATCGGCATGACCGAAATCCAAGCTGCTCCTCTCTTTTAACAAATGGTCTATACTTTCTGGTAATTTACTTAGTAAGACTATACAGAAGAATTTTTCAGATATAGAGAGGGAGTAATATCTGTCTAGTTAATCACAGTGCCAAACGTTTCCCCTTTTTGGAAGTTTGATGCTTTCACCTTGTTTCCATTTGTGTGGAACTTTGTGTTGCTGGCAACAGCCGTTATCAGGCTTCTTCAGCTGAGTACATTGCTACATATCCTTCCCTTTTCAGACTTTCAGCTACAGTTTGGTCTTGATCTGCGGCTTTAAGCAATTTGATTGTCTTCTCTATTTCTTCAGCTGTTATAAAATCCGTATCGATTTGCAATAGGTAACAAGGTTTTTCTTGGCAATAATCAAGCTTTTCAATCGGTGGTGAATGGTGTTGCATTTCATAAAAGGCCCTAGCCATGTTGTATTCTGCTCCACTTATGACAGCAATATCTTGCCATTCTTGTCTTTAACGGGTTCTTAACTAATATCTTTGGCACCAGTGATTTCTCTTACAATGAGATGAAGTGATTTTGCATTGTTGCTTCTTGACGCTTCCTCTGCCTCATAACCTTTGGTTTCCATCCTCTCTTTTTCATCTGCTCTGTATTCTCGGTTCACTGACTGATGTGATTGCCTTTTTCTGCTTTTGCTTTTTGAAACCAGGTTTTTTCTGCCCCATTCTATATCTTGCATTTCTTCTTTTAATTGATAAGTTCCTAAGGATCCTATTTGATCTATTGCTTCTTTGCTTAATCCCTTGTTTTGACCTTCTGCAGCTTCTCCACTTTCACTCCGAGTGTACTTAAATTGTTCCCATTATTGGTTAATGTCATCTGAGTGTTACAGATGCTCAAATCAATTTATGAATCCCAGTTAAAACAGTTGAGTCAACCCTTCCTCTTTTATATTTTGCACAGCGGATGATGTTAAAGTTGTTAGCTGCTTTTAATATCTTAAGAGGAGCTTAAAGGTTGCTCTCAGGAGGTCGTGGTCTGATCCTGCATCAGCTCAGCGGTAGACTCTCACATTATCGATGCTGCTTCTCCAGCGTTTGCTGATGCTGATATATCAATTTCATCCAAGGAACGCCATGTCTTCTCGTAGATGTTTTTATGTGCAAAGAATCTACTGCTTATTCAGAGTCTTTTTAAATTGCGAAACGCGATCGACCGTTCCATTACCGTTGCTAAGGGAACCTGATACACTTGGTTTAGTTCCTGCACTTTGATTGTTCAATCGGGCATTAAAATCTCCCATTAGAGCTTTGATATGTTGTCTATGTGCTACGATGTCACATCTTAGAGCTAGTCATAGAAATCGCTTTTTATAAGTCTTATCCGTTTGGGCATAAATATGTATCATTGATGTTTTGACGTGTCTTCCTTGGAGCCGTATTCTCAAGATACGGTCAATATTTGAAGATCATCCTATTACGGATTTTGTTGCTTCTGACCTCGAACGTGCTCGTCATTGGTACCAGAATATAAAAATGCCCTACCATTGTCCTGTATTTCCAATTTCCTGTCCATCTTACAAGCTTACCTCCACGTTGAGGTGATAGAGATTGAACTCTCGCAACACCTGCACTAATGTTCCACATTAGTAAAGATGTCGTACGTTCCATGTCGCAATTTTTCTGTGTATGTGCCATTTAGAATCGTGCTCCTTATCAGGGGCTGGAGGTCATCACAGCTTTGCTCCTGTCCCGTAATAATCTTTGGGGCGGAGCTTCATGATCATGCTGAGTCTAGACTATATTTCTTTTATCTACAGCTTCTTTAGCAGGTGAGTTTTCTCCAAGGGTTTTATCAAATGGTTCAGAGAATAGGTCGCTAGCCCATCCCCCATCTTTCCACCTTTTTATATCACCTTGAGCCCAGCGGTGGTGGAGGTACCTGAAATTGAACGTTTGACATCGTTTGAATAGTTAGACATGCCAAAGTACAGTAGTGATCAATTCTCCTTTCCCAGTCAACCTAGCGTTACTAACATTAAAAGTAACTTATCATTTGAAAGTACGTGTCTAGAGAATATTTGTCATCCCTTTTTTCCTCTACGGCCTTCATTTTGTGAAATGAAGGAAGTAACTCGTTCCAAAATAATTGGATGAGATTGATGACCAAGAACAATCTCCTTGAATACGTCAAAATTGACAACTTCCCCAACATAAATGATCAAAGTGATCAAACTTTACGGTCACACCGCAAAAAATGATGGTAGTCTCTCAAGAATGCCTTGAATGATTCCTTGAAAGTAAGAGGAAAAGGGGATGACGAAAAACAAGTGGAGATGTTTCAGAATGTTCACAACTAAGTTATGATGAGCTTAACGTCACCGCAAGAGCTAGAGGTCTATGAAAGGAAATTGTCCATGTGAGTACACAATCTCACGAAGCTGGAGATGATAAAATATGAGTTGGTATGAGTGTTATGTTGAATAAGAGAATTTTATACAGTTTCATGGTCATGTGACCCTGGTCAAGCAAGAACACGAATATCCACGGAACTATTTATTAACTTCCTTCTAGTATCCATAAGTATAAACTGTATTTTCATCATCAGATTTTATATATAAGATATAGAACTGTATTATGAATTATGAAGATCAGTGGCGTTACAAGTTAAGTGTGCAAGAAACAATGCTTCCAAACTTGCGTTATAAAATGGAAAGTTATTCTATCACAATGTAAAATTTTAGCTGCTGGCCCTCTATCTTTATACTCAATTATCAGTTTGAATAGATAGTAGAAAAGCAGAACAGTATGTCACCAACGGGATTCGAACCTGTGACCTGCAATTCTGGACTATGAAATATACAAGTTTCCCTAACCCCCATTCAAAAATATTGTTTACTTTGAAATCGAGCATTTTGGGCACTTGCATGTCAGACCTCCCTACTGCTAAGCAAAGAGGTCTAGAAAACAAATAAAACAAGTAATGGACACCCCTTTCACGTGGTAAGTACTTCTATTAGTACAGGATTGTAGCTCAGTTGCCAGAGCACACGCCGGATCACCTAGTTCAGTTTGTAGAGCGGGCACCCTGAGTGCGAGAATCACGGGTTCGAATCCTTTTCGTGCCATACTTTTCAATTTCTCTAGTATCACCTCCAACATAAAACTTTACTTTATCTCATCCCCCAAAACACTTTGCAACTTTCAATGAGCTGTGGACAGCATGCTTGGCTGGATGGCAATCCTTCCATTCTCAAGTCACATGACGCGGAAAGCCTTGTCTCCATAACTGCGTAAAGCTATATGCCGATGTCCTGTGGCAGAGTATTGGGAGGTATTGTGGCGGCTGGAGTAACAAATCATGTTATCAACGAGGCTCGGCTAACTCAGTTGATAGAGCGCACGCCGTTGGAATCCTGATGGTATTTTTTTTTGTGGCATACTCGATTTCGAGAGTAGCCTGTTTCCCAGCCAGAGTGAGCAATGACCTGCGGAGAAAGCGCATTTATAGGGGTGGTCACCCGTTGCCTTCCCCAACCGATAGTCTTTATATCGGGCTAGGCGGGACTCGAACCCACAACCTCTTGCATGTGAGTCTGACTCCTTAACCACTAGGCCTCGGCGGCTCGGCTGTTGGTAATATACTTGTCTATTTTTCAATTATCTATCCAAACTTATCACTTCAAATCCTCTCTTCTCAAAACTACTTAATCAAGTAAGACTTTGGAGTCTAGAATATCAGAAGACCAGAACTCCCTGTAACTATAGCTTAACTTAAATTCAATACTACTCTTCAAATTCCTTGTAAAAGATCAGCAGGGTTCTGAATACGAAGATGACTATAATGAAATTCTGTATCTTACCTCAGACCAACTTAACAGATTGCAAAGAAAAAGTCTTTAAAATCTCAACCAAATTTAATGACATACAATCAAAGATAACTTGTACTTCAGGAAGTTAAATCGTCATTGCTGCTCCACTCTATATATCATTGGAATTCAAGGAGTGTCTTTCTAAGAATAGATTGAGTCGAGTTATACTTTGCAATTTCTTTTCAATTGAATAATTTCACACAGATGTTGGGCTCCTGTATTTTTCTCACGAGCCATGGGATTGTTTCACTATCTTAGTGCTGATTGAGAAATCTTAGAGTTGATGGTTTTCTGGATCATACGTAACGTAAAAAAACCCCTTTACTTGAATGTCAAGTTTTGACCTACTATAAGTATGTGAACCCAATTACGTTTGATATCTGTTTCTCTCCCAACTACATAATCTATTTGGTATTGTTTCTCTTCCAACTACATAATCTATTTGGTATTGTTTCTCTTCCGACTACATTATCTATTTGGCATTGCTTCTCTTCCAACTACCTTATCTATTTCTTATTGCTTCTCTTCCAACTACATTATCTATTTGGTATTGTTTCTCTTCCAACTGCAGCATCTATCTGGTATTGTTTCTCTTCCAACTACATTATCTATTTGGTATTGTTTCTCTTTCAACTACATTATCTATTTGGTATTGTTTCTCTTCCCACTACATTATCTATTTGGTATTGTTTCTCTTCCAACTACATTACCTATTTGGTATTGTTTCTCTTCCAACTACATTATCTATTTAGTATTGTTTCTCTTCCAACTACATTATCTATTTGTTATTGTTTCTCTTCCAACTACATTATCTATTTAGTATTGTTTCTCTTCCAACTACATTATCTATTTGTTATTGCTTTTCTTCCAACTACATTATCTATTTGGTATTATAGTCTGATCAGTCGTAACGCATAGTTGCAATGCCATTAGTGTATGGAATGTATTGCATTATTTCACTTTTATTCAGCTTTGTTTCACAGCTTTGTTCCACGTTAGGCATGTACTTGGGATGGTGTACTGGCACTCGATTTCAGGATGTGAAGCAGACTTCATATTTAGTACAAAGTAAAACAAAATACAAGTATACGTTGAAGAGAGAGAGAGAACGACAACGGCTATGAAAGTGCCAAAAGTTCTACATAGAGACAGAGAGGGAGGGAGAGAGGAATTCAAGTTGACTTATATTCATTCAAAGAATGTTTATAGAATCTCCTTACCTTAAAATGATCGTTGTAAGCAGTCATATCTCAACTACTGTTAATACAAGATCTCAGTCTATCCAGCTAAAAGCTACTTTAAAGATCTTTAAAGCAGCAACTGACAATGATCCTTTAAATAACTGTCTAGGTAGCTGATTCATTTATTCGCACGCCAAACTGTGCTATATGCACTTTCACCTTACACAATCATCTTATTCTCTCGACATCGATGAAAAACAGTATTTTAAAACAAATGAATATTATTGATATACCACGATAACTTGATGACCAGATAATTACCTATTGTATTTAAATGGACAGGTTGTTGTCAAAGATGAAAATTGGAATCCAAAAAAATTGTCATATAGTCATTAGACTTAAAGATAATCCGTATTTGAAATGTTAGTGATAAATTCTTATGTTTTTCATTTTTCACCGGTGTTGACCCTTTTCGCTTAATGTTGAATAGATGTTTGGTAATAATTATGTTTGTTGTATCGGGTTCATAGATGGATAATTTACATGATACTGTACTGTATGCTGTAATTTACATAATGTGTTCATTCCTGTTCCTGCGAGATCCTCCATCGATGTACTGTGCCATTACGAAGGCGTGCTAATACGTTTCCGCACTAACTTCCTTTTTTGATTGTGTTGCACACTTGGCTTGATTTATGTCCACTCCAAGTATCTTTGTAATTTTAACCCATGAATCTCGGTAATGTGGTTTTGGTGCTTTGCCAAACATCATTCTCTTTGTTATTGCATCATCATCCGCTCTACATACATGGGCAATATATACAAGTATTGGGCATTGACATAGCTAGTTACATTTTGTGCTCCGACAATTATCTGTATTTGTTTATTTCAGTACACAAAGCTGTAATCTGCCTCTTCGTCCTCATCAGTGTCATCAATTTTGGGGACACGTTTTCACCTCCACTCTCCTTTTACCATGCTTCTCATCCATTCATACCAGCATACCTCTAGTTTCTGTTATTGTTGCATCTATATATTGTTTAATTTAATTCACCGGTTTCCAAATTTTGCAAGATGGTCCGTTGAAGAAGAAGGAACCGGATCATACAACTTATTTGTGTGGATACTTTTTCACTATGATCGGGGTAATTATTTAAGACAGAATGTCGAATACATTCATACTGGTACAATACATACTTGATCAGCTTTAAGTTTCGAAGCCATTCTATAACAGCAGGAAAAAGCAAGAAGCAGCAAAAAGCAGCAAGAAGCAGCAAGAAACAGCAAGGAGCAGCAAGAAGTAGCAAGAAGCAGCAAGAAGCAGCAAGAAGCAGCAAGAAGCAGCAAGAAGCAGCAAGAAGCAGCAAGAAGCAGCAAGAAGCAGCAAGA